>CACRXP010001322.1:0-85541 GCA_902702965.1 Spirometra erinaceieuropaei
CACAAATTCGCCCACTGCATGAGCCTATTAGGCTAAATGAACTTCTATATGAACCTGCGGTAGAACACCACCAGCCATACCACACCACCATATCTCTCCCCAGCAGTACATACAACACACACTCGCATCCGGCATTCCCCAATGAAAACCCGTAGCTGGAACATCTCACCTAGTTGGAAAGTGTTCCTCGGCTTCTTTTCCATGTGGCTCCTCTGCTATGTGCTATCCGAACCAGTCACCGAGCGCTAAGCGCCGTAGCTTGGAAGGTTGGCAGCTCATACTGGAATTCGTAATCAGCCCGGTGTGTTTTTGCGGAGTGGCTGACTAGTGGACTAAAACTCAGGCTGCCATGGCTTCTTCTTAACGTGACCTCAGACACTCACACACGTGAGATCCACGCCACCAACTACCCCTTTTGAGAAATACTGGTGCCTGTGTTGGGGGGGAACACGTCCTACATGTGGCACGCGCAGCGTGGTCAGCAGATATGTCACTCACTGCGTCCATTTCCCACACCGGACAAGTAAGCGGCTCTCACAGCGGTTCGGGCCTGAGAATGAGAATAAAGAGCGAGGTCGACGCTCTCAGCACATATTCCTCACCATAAGCAATTGGACGCACTTGAATCTATCATAATGAGCCAAGCGCGGTGTCTTAGAAGGTTGCCAACCGACGGGTGTGTGCGTGTGTGTATGTGTGATGGAACGCCAAAGTGAGGATCCGTCCGAGCCATCCACCCGCGGCCTCCCTCGTCTCCGGTCTTCTTGACTCTGTCTTTCCACCGGGCCCAGGCGGGGGAGGAGGAGAGAGTGTAGGTAGATGCTACGCAAGTTTACTGGCATTATAAACCCCTGAGCAAGTCACCGTCCCTGCTCCCACCGCTGCTGCTGCTGTGGGGCACACGGTGGACATCGTCGAAATCCATGGTCGAACTGTCGTGTGTGTGTGTGTGTGTTTGCCCTCTAAACGGGCCACGTGTTAGATGCGCTGGACCAACACGGGGGCCGCATCGGACTCTGGCTGGCGTTATCTGTGCGCAATAACAAATGCCAACATTTTCGGGGTGCGCTAGCAGACCCCGTTGTCGGCAGTAGTCGCACGACAGGACCACTGCCACCATCCATTGTTTTGTGGTCAAAATCCTGGTCATTTGTGTGTGGACCAGGGGTGCGGAATGGAGCGCCAAGGCGAGGATCCGTCCAAGCCATCCACCTGCGGCCTTCCTCGTCTCCGGTCTTCTTGACTCTGTCTTTCCACCGGGCTCGGGCGAGGGAGGAGGAGGGAGTGTAGGTAGATGCAGCGCAAGTTTACTGGCACTATAAACCCCTGCGTAAGTCACCGTCCCTGCTCCCACAATGCGGTCTGTGGAGCACACGGTGGACATCGTCGAAATCCATGGTCGAACTGTTGTGTGTGTGTGTGTGTGTGTGTGTGTGTGTGTGTGTGTGTGCAGACTGAGATTCAGGCAGCAATGGCTCCTCCCCGAAGTGACCTATAGGACACTCCCACCTAGCGGGATCCGAGCCGTTCTCCACACATCTTGCGTAAAATCCTGGTCAGTGTACGTTGTGCACCAGCGGATGTGGTGGTAGGCCTACGGTGCGTGACCGATCTGATGAAATGTTGGTCGAAATACTGAAGTGCGTTTTCGATTAGGAGAGAGTACTTAGGGAGTTGTAAATCTGCTTATCAAACGACATAATCCCATAGTATTTCGAACTCGCCAGGATGTCGGCTTTTGAATGCCTTTCTTTTTGACCTCCTATAGAAACCAAACTCGGTGAAAAATTACTGCTTATGTAGTACGTGCTTTCTACATAGATTTTCGATGTTTTTATAAATTCAAATATTTTTAATAGGACAGACCACAAAAATATTCTTTCTTTTACACGTTTGGTAGAAAATAACATTATCTTTGCTTTTTATACCTGAAGAAGGCGTATATTTAAGATTTAATAAGTTTCTGATTATCAAATTCTTAATACCGCGCTATGCCCATGCACCCAACGTCGCACACCTCCGTTTACCAATGCTCCTCGTGAAACGTACAACATAGCCCACATTAATTGCAAAATTTTATGAAATCAACATGATATCTTCTCCAAGGCATAGAATAATATATGATTTCGCTTATGAGGGAAGCATGCACCTTGTAGACTGGAATCGCTATATGGTAATTGCAACGACAATTGTAAAAAATGTAAAGATAATGTTATTTTCTACCAAACCATTAAAAGAAAGAATATTTTTATGATGATTGCATTAAAAAAATGATTCGATTTTTTGGAACATCGAAAATCAATGTGAAAAGTACGAGCTACATAAGTAGTCATTTTTCACTGAGTGTGGCTTCTATAGGAGGTCGAAAAAAGGCATTCAATAGCTGACATCCCGGCGAGTCCTAAATACCATGGGATTATGTTGTTTGACAAGCAAAATTACAACCCCTCCTAAGTAATCCTTCTTATTTGAAAATGCATTTCAGTATTTTGACCAACATTTCACCAAATCGTTCATACACTGTAGGTAGGTAGGTTTCCACAGTACCAGCCACCTGCGTCCTCTCCGGCCTTCCTCCTTTGTGATTGTGTCATGACAGTGTGTCTAAGTTGGTAGTTTGCGGTAGTGTGGTAGATTTAGCGCGTCTACTACCACTGTTACAGGATTTACGCGCAAATCACAGTCCTTGACCTCATCCTGGCGTGGAGCACATGCTGGACATCGTCAGCAATGACGGTCGAACGGTCAGTTCCAAAGCTCTTAAAACTGAGATTCGATGTAATTTTCCTGTCGGCTGCGGTCGGAAACTTGTTTACTTGCTAACGCTGAATAATCAAAAAAACGGGGGTTCGAACCTCAGGTGCACTGGAACCCGGGATTGGGTAAGGTTCACTGAGGATGACCAGAAATTCAGAAATGACCATCCCAGTCTCCCTCGTCTTTGTTAGTAACCTCTTTCAGTCTACATTCTTAGTCACTGTGCGACTGTCAGCAACTCTCCAGATCGAGCCCCAGAGTACAACGGGACGAGTATGTCCGTAACCAGATTTGTGAACTCACGTCCTTTTTACAACAGTTCGGCCATCGTTAATGACTATGCCACTCGTGGGCTTCACCGCACGGTGGGTGTAGGGATGGTCGCTTGCTCATGAATTAGTTTATAGTGGTAGCAGACCTGCGTTGCATCTAACGCGCTCTCCTCCCTCTCCCACATAAATCCAGTGCCAAGACAGGGACAGGGGGACTGGATGCGGCATCAGACGCACTGGACGACATGGTTAAACAGTCCATGTGCGTGCTACTCGCAAGGAAGAAAAGTAACTGTTGCCAGCCATCTTTACATAGAGTATGCTTGCATGACCTATGATTTCAACCCTAATTCTTCTCGTTTATTGAACGTCCCGAAGTGCAGTGTTCTGTGTTTTTCCACGCGTCTGTGATCAGAAATGGTTACGATATTGGGAGGGGGCGTTTGCGGATTGTTTTTACAGGACATGCTCGTTTCATTGTGCCCTGAATTTAAATTCAGAGCCCTCGCTGACGGTCGCACAAAGAGCAGTTATGTAGGTAGGAAAGAATATCGACAGACAGCAGGCTAGCATGACTACTTCTGACGCGCTGGTCGTCCTTAGTTAGCCATGTCAAAATTCAGTTCTATATGATTTTGGATTCGAACTCGGATTCTTTCGTCATTGGGCATGAAATAATCCAACGCTGTACCACTGACTCAAGGATCTGCTCTCCCGTCATTTTCTATAAGGAGGTTACACTACTATTGGAAGGGGGTGTGCTGGATGGGGAATGCCAATTTATTCACGTTCGTTCGCTCAAAACATTACGTCCATAGATGTTCTGGTCGGACGCTCCAGCCTCCCTAGTATCAACGCCTTTATAAAACCCATAATTAAAAGCGAGCTTAATATACTCAGTAGTTGGCCGGAACACGGGGTTGATCTTGCAAGCAATTTTGACAATAACTTGCATGTAATGCGAAAAAAGTAAGAGTGATACTAAGAAGGTATTGATAAGGAATATTATCAGTAAATGCTTCACTGAATCATAGTTTAAATTATTATTCCTAAATCAGAAGGAAATTTCATTCAAACCTGACGCGCTTCTAACACGCTATTTAGAAGTGTGTTTGATGAATGCGGAGTACACCGAGTTGCACCAGCATTCCTGTATGCTTTTTTTTATTCTTGATAATAAATACCGTGATAGATATAATTCAGTTCCCCAAAAGAACTAGTAGAATATGCTGAGTTTCGAATAAAACGTGAAGACAAGTTTTGCAAACGTGTGGAACCCTGCAAGTCGGTCACTCACAGGCAACGAAACGAAAACATTGTTTATATGACTTATGCATTCTAGAAAGTTCATACTGGCTTCCCCTACATACAGTAATTGATCTCATGAAATATTAGCCGAAGTTCTGAAATGCGCTTTCGATTAGGGTGGAGTGCCTAGGCGGGGTTGTAATAACAACTATCATGCGGCATAGTATTTTAATTTTTTCGGCCTTTGTACATGTTTCTTTGCGAAATACGATAAAAAAATGCACTGGGTAATAAATGACTACTTATGTAGTATGCGTTTCTCACACTGATTTCAGCCGGCATTTTAAATTAAAATTACATATATGCAAGAAATATGCTTCCTTTTTTCATTTGTAGAAAGTTACGTCGTCTTTGCGCTTTTTGCTCGAAGTGTGTATTTAGGTTTTGAAAAGGTTTCCCAATTCCCGATTAATTCTGAGGCAGATCATCTGTTGCGATTTCAGTCAAGAGGGAATATGGTTTCGGGTAAGGAAAATCATATACTCGTCTATGTGTTTGAGAAGATACCATATGGAGGATTCATAAAAATTTGTAAATTATGCGAACCATGTTGTATATTTCATGAGGAACATCACTAAAGGGGCGGTTACGATGCTGTATAATTGGACATTTCAGGGTCTTGCAAAACCGCGTAATGAGAAACTTTGTTAAGACCGAAAGGTACTTTTTCTTTGAGCATAACACGTAGAGACGACGTGATTTGAGATAAAGTAAGCAAGAAGACATATTTTTGCATGTGTTCTTTGAAACGTATTTGAATTTAAAAGAGCCTTGAAAATCAATGTAAAAAAGACATAATAATTAGGTAGTTATATTTTACCGAGTGCGGTTTCTACAGGAGGTCAAAAAGGGGAGCATTTAAAAGTCAGGATCTTGGCCACCCCGAAACATAGGATTATGTCGCTTGGCGGTCAATATTGCAGACGCACCTAAGTAATCCTTCCTAACTAAAAGCAAATTTTAGAATTTCGGCCAACATTTCATGAGACCGGTCGCCCACTGTAGTTCAGCCGGCAGAGTAGCGCTTGGGACGAAGTAGTTGGTTACATTCAGCTTACAGTCACAGGATTCTGTGTTATCTGGATTATTTAGTCTCCAAAATGGTTTTTAAGTATGAAATGTGCGGACAGAATCACATAGGCTCGTTGGGTTTCCCTTAAACCTTGATAGAAGAACCTGTCATCGAAACAAAACCGGCCTCTGTAATTCTCATTCATGATAAAGCGGTTCACCCGCCTACGTACATGACGCAAATAACTATCGAAAAATTATATATGCCTTATACAATCGAGTGTGGTACACTTTACTGTAGCAGTAAAATGTTGGTCCAGCAATTTAAAGATTCCACTTTTGTTTTTTTGCTATTTGGTTGACCCTAATGTGTACTTTGAAATTTGGTCTTTAATGTTTGTCCTGATTTTTTACTGGCATGCTTGGAGATCGCATGGATTCGTCCGATAATTTACTTGTGTACTACAATTTAAAACATGGAGCTAAACTTTACGATGTCAACAGGTTCGGTAATTCTCCGGATCACTGTTTTCGTTTATCGTCTGTTATTTCTCTAGGGCCTGAGTAAGTAATCAGGCTTAGTGTGATCTAAATTGAGATAAAGTATAATTTCCCCCGCCGGAAAGGAAGTAGTGACGGAAGTTTGGTCACACACTACGTTTCTAGAGCCCGTAATTCAACAAGTACACGTCCCTTTCATGCACTCTAGTCATGCTCGATTTCCTAATAAGCTTGAGGTTAGCGTACACCTTATTTCAGTCTTGATGTCAAGCTTAAATTTAAAGAGTGGGGAACCTTGGAAGCATTTTCAGCGCTTCCTATCCATTATGTGCTTAAATTCCAATGAAAACCAGATCTCAGAAAATAGTATAAGGATCATCATGTACGTACGCACTCCGAAATCTGGAAATGACGCCCTTTGAGTATGGCCGAAAACTGGTGTGATCACAATGAGTTGCGATCTGCGTCAGTCGGAGGTGAAATCCAACCCCCCCCCCACCTCAATATTGCGATTGAAAGTGCACCAAATCGTATGGTCTCATTGCGTCCTTAAGGGATTTCAGGCCCTACCTGAAATCCAAAGTCAGTCGTATCTCTGCATCATTTTCCGTACTCAGACAAGGCTGTTTTTTCGTTGACTACCAGTCAGCTGTCATGACAGCAGAAATCATCAGTCATCCCCTAAATATACAGACAGGTCTCGACTTTTAAGGAAATATTTCGGAATCCTCAAACATTTGAGACGTCGCAAAGAAACCTTTTACAAACTAGGTCAGCGTGACAAGGTGAAGTATATCAATGTTTCAATAAAGAACGAAATTGCCAGACTTAACGGTTTATTCGTTAGTCAACTTTTTTCTACTTCATCCACCCCCTCCTCTCCTTTTCGTTCTGCTGAACTGTGGAGGAATCTCAAGCGTCTCACTGGTCAACGTAATATACTTGAACCCATTGACGTAGATTTAAACTCTTTAAATCGGAATTTTATCTGTACTTCTAACGACTCCACTTCTCGCCCAAACGAAATTTACATACCACCGTGTGACTTCACTCCTGTGACTGTGACAACAGTGGAACACCATCTCAAAAAGATTCGCGAGTCAACGGCGGCTGGGCCGGACGGTGTCTCTCCTTTTCTCCTTAAGTCTTGCTGTTCGCAGATAGCTCCCGTCTTGACCCACCATAGAGTCCAAGATTCCTGACGCCTGGCGTACAGTAAGAATTACTCCAATCCCTAAAAACCTTTAACTTTTGCTCCTAAATCTTTCCGTCCTATTGCCTGCTCTTCTGTACTCCTGAAACTTACTGAACGAGTTGCATTAGATTCCCTTAAGTCCTCCTCTGTCAATTTTTCTGATCCTCTACAATTTGCATACAAGGCAAAGCGTAGCACCTTGGATGCTGTTGCTTTAGTTGTTCATTCAGCTTTGAGAGACTTAGACAAGGGATGCCGTGCATATGCATGTGCTTTTCTCGACTACTCATCCGCCTTCAACACTATTCCGCGCCAACTCCTCCTGACCAAAGCAGCTGCGTGCGACACTCCGAGCTGGGTTGTCTCTTGGCTTAGAGATTATTTTTCCTCCCGCACTCAGTTTGTCCAGTCGGGAAGGAGAAAATCTTCTATTCTTCCAAACAATTGTGGAGTTCTACAAGGTTCTATCTTATCCCCTGATCTTTTCTCCCTACATACTGATGATTTGAGATCGCCAAACGACTGCCTGTATGTTAAATATGCCGATGACATGGTCGTAGGCCACCCACTCAAAAACCTGACTCACCTACAGTCTTTAAAGGATGGCTTAGACCACGTCTCCGCATGGTCTTCGAATAATGGACTCCTACTCAACAATCAGAAATCAGTACAGTGTGTGTTTCGATTGCGACCCTCTCCCATTCCTGAACATTTGGATATTCTTCCCAATGAGGTATCTTCTTTCCGGTACCTAGGTGTTACTTTATCCTCAAATCTCTCTTTCTCTCTTCATATAGAAACCCTTTTAACAAAAATTCAAAAACTTGTTTATTATATTCGTCGTCTACGTTCATACCACACACCCCAGTCCTTAATCTGGCGATTCATAGATGGCTGTATTCTTCCACTCATTCGTTATTGTTCTCCAGTTATTTTTCCAGCTTTACTTAAAAAAGATCTAATTATTTTTAAGCGTGTCATTCGAATGCTCGCCTCTGCTGCTGGTGTTTCCTATCATCTTTTAGTTGATATCATCGTGCAGCGACATTTCAACTCGGTGGAGCAATTCGCTGACCGAATTCTGAATGACACCGTCCATCCCCTTCATAATGAGTTAATGGCTGCGAAATCCTTACGCCCCACGCGTCGATGCTTCCGCCACATCCCTTGCCGCACTTCGGCCTATCGGAATTCCATACTGCCATTTCTAGCCCGGTATCTCACCTGCAAAGATGTTGAAAAACAAAAACTAAAACTCGATCTTGCACCTTAAAGTCCTTTTTTCTTCATATATAATCATGTCCACCTGTCTGTCCAAAAACCTGTTAATCTCTATGGTAATCACTGTGTACTGGAGAACCGTTTTTGCTGAAAGTTTTGAAAGTTATTTTCAAAATAAAGCAGTCCTCTCTCTCTCTCAATCCTTCAGGATTATAATATGGAAGTAGGTTTAACAACGTTGTATTTTGAGTAAAGTTAGGGGTTAAGAAAGAAGAAAACTCCAAGAAATTTTAATACAAATGAATACAAAACAATGGAAGAGAAAGTTTACCACCTGGGGGATGGGAAAATTACTGACGTATTAGGAGGACATGTGGCGCGCGAAACAGGTAGAAGAGAAAAAGATTATGGAACTAGGGGGGTTAACAGGGGCTTCACTGCAGAAGGCCTTCATGAACAAGGTTTATTTGAGCGGTTTCCTCTCCTCTTTTTCCTTATCGTCGCAGCAGCCGCAGCAACAGAAGATGCCCTTCAAGCAGCTGGCTATGCCCGAGCAACAGGGACAGCAGTAGCAGCAGCAGCAAAGAGCAATGAACAAGACAACGATGCACACAATGACCGTTATCAGCGGCCACCATCTGCAAATGTAATGATGGAATTCAAAGTTTATTAAGGATGTGCACAGTGTTCTTCCTACGTCCGGAAGACCCCGTAAAAAGGAAATCGCGCCAAATGGTTTTTTGAGTTTCACCGGGCTTAAACTTATAGGTATATTTAGAGAAAACGCAGAGAAAATTGAAATGCCAGGGGTACAGTTTTATTCAGCCCTCTTTAAATTTTCACAGGAATCGCTCGTCTCAGACATATATATATATAGGTGGTTGCCTGTTCGTGACCCCTATCGCCCATACGAAGCTTGTTTGCTTCGGGAAGCCAATGGATCGGTGTGCGCCCATTCCTGAGTGACTATATATATATATATAGCAGCGAGGAGGGACGACAGAGAATGCGGGTAGATTGATACAGCACTGTTTCGGGCTTATTCTGCCTTCATTCAGCCAATCATAACCCTGACCACTAGCAGCTGGGACCAGAAACACAAACATGCGCACAGACGCACCTGGCGCAGTCGGTCCACCACTGAGGCCTACCAGATGGGTCATAAGCACTTCATCGAACCGAAGTTCATCAGTGCCTCGCCACCTGTCATTCTCTGTCGCTGCAGATCGGGTATTTATCAATCAGGAATGGGCGCATGTTTGTGCGCATGTCTGTGCGCATGTTTGTGTTTCTGGTCCCAGCTGCTGGTGGTCAGGGTTATGATTGGCTGAATGAAGGCAGAATAAGCCCGAAACAGTGCTGTATCAATCTACCCGCATTCTCTGTCGTCCCTCCTCGCTGCTATTATGACTTGGCCGACTTCGGCCTGGTAATTGGTTGCCTGTTCGTGACCTTTGCCACACATACGGAGCTTGTTTGCTTTGTGAAGCCAATAGATCGGTGTGCGCCCATTCCTGATTGATATATATATATATATATATATATATAATGACTGCCGACAAAGACAAAGGAGAATATATTGTCCATTTCTGATGCGCTAGCCGTCATCAGCCAGTCATACCCAACGCCGAAGTGTGTAACACCCGGGGCTCGAACTCGCCAACTGTTTGTTAAAAATCCACGCCTCTAACCACTGGGCAACGAGCCCGTTACCCTGTCGGTTTCTGATCGGGAGTGGTAAGGAGCACTCACCGATTGTTCTTACGGAACTCACTCGTTCCGTTGTGCCTTATGGGCTCTTTCTCGAGCCCAATCAGCAGCCGCACAGCGGCGCATGATATATAGGCAGAATGGTATTACCGACAAAGACAATGGAGACTGGAATGGCCATTTCTGGCTTATTAGCCGTCGTCAGCCAGCTTCCTGGTATGTACTTCAGTTTTCAGCTTTAGTATTTATAAGAACTTTCGAACCCAGACTAAAAATTTTGCTCAGAAAGAGCTGCTCCATGTAATGGTATTTATTTCTTAAGAAACAAAAAGGTTGAGCACTTAAAACTGGAGTACAAATTAGAAAGTACCTGGGGGACGCTGTGAGGATCACCCATACGCCGAATCCGTAACTGCGTTATGCAGCGACGTAAATCCGGTGGAATACGTGTCTGGGCTTTTACGTAGTAAATTCCCTGTCAGTATGTTTAATCATGCGGTGTGTGCATACTACTGCCTGACTGTAGGCAGTCTGTAATAATTATACAATAGGGAGCAGTTCTTTACAGGGGAATTTTCGTCTGGACTTGCTCACCGATTTTACTAATGCAAATGACCACCACAATCCAATTCGATTAGGAAAGCAAGGCAATCGGCTTGAAACGTAAGCAGTCGATCTTAAAAAGTCGCGAACAATAGGTAAACCTTTGGTTTCTGTCCGTGTGCAATCTCCAACTAAAATTCGTTCATTAGGCTTGAGCAGTCTCCCGATATATCAGTCATATAGACTAGGAAAGGCATGAAGGTCGGCTTGTACTTTTGTGACCTCGTTGCTCCCACAAGAATTCGCATGTATTCACCTAAAACTAGGCTATCCACTGTTTGCAAAAAGCCTTTGCATCTTCTGAAGGTTGGGTCGTGGTCATTGAATTTGCTTTACGGTACATGAACCTGAAACATAATATTCTGTCAGGTATATATTTGTGTTGAGTTGTTTGGTTTTTATGGAAGTCTGAAGAAATGGAATTAGCAATTGTTGCCCTTCAGATGACACTTTCGATTTGCTCATCATTATTTCTGAAAACCAACAGTATACAAATATCAAATGATAGTTCATTCCTTCTCACACCGTTAACTCAATGTCCAGAAGAACTAGATTCAGGCGGTAGGTGAATTCTTCAGTCGTTTTACGCCTAAAGGTTACAAACTTGTCGACTGTAGTCAAAAGTCGGTGCCTCCAGTCGTTGTGACGCCGTTTCACTGACGAGGTAAGACAAAGGCAGACTTATCGATGCATCTTTTATACTTCAATACACAGTTCCACGAAATATTTGGGAAGGATAACGATGGTGTAATCTCAGATTACTATCGAGTTCACTCTAGCGTTCATCCAGCAAGACTCGTGCGGGTTTGACAGATTGGAGCTTCGGAGTCAAGTTAAACGGCAACATCCTCCAGATAGAAATTTGGCAAAAGTCAACTAAAATCTTTCGGTAAACTGTCAGACAGAAAGTATGATCAAAGGAGAACTAAAGTACTGTTAAGCATAAACTAAAATTTTCACTCATTTCATATGCTGTGATCTACTGGCTTTCTTGTATAAACATTTGAAGTCCCTGGTCGCAACTCCACTTAGAAAATGTCGTCCGGTGTCCAGAAACCACATAGACACTTAATTTTCCAGGTAAAAAGCAGTATTTTTGTTGTTAAAGATCACGGTGAAGGCGAAATCTAACTAAGAGAAGTCTTTTGTTCTAGAGCTGACTCCATTTGCAAACATACAAATTTCTAATGGAGTAATCTATCATCTGGACTATTATAGGACCGCTGGTGGTGAGGTAAAGGTCGGTGTTTATTTCTTTTGACTCGCAAGACGGCATTTATATCATATGAGTGATTCTTCCGCTGGATTGTGTGGCGACCTCTTGTATGCAGAATTTGCAAATTGCGCATTTCTACTGGCAAAATTGAGCAGGCCATCTCTTCCCAATTTGAAAGGCGACTTGCCCTAATGCCCAGGCGACTGCTTTCAAATACGCTTAACACCATCTGGACCAGAAACATAAGATTAGGAACCACACATATACAAAACACGAATGCTGCACAGCATAGGATGTGTGAGAGGCTGCACACACTCCTTCTCAAACTGAATATCACCAGTGTCTTGCCACGTAAGGCTCTCTGTCGGTGCAGATCGGCTATATATGCGTACACGAATAGGTACACATTCATAGGCTTCCCGAAGTCTATCCGCTCTGATTCGAAAGTCGGCGAATTGACGAGTGTCCATTTCCATGTCATATTTAGGTACTTTGGTCTAGAACTCACAGGTTTCGTGGGATATCACACATTAGAATATACTTAACAAGACTATCTGACTTTTCGAATGCTTTCAAAGCGACATATATTCTTCTTTCCAATGTTGGACTTGAGGATATAATTTCTTAAACAAAAGCTCCGATAATTTACTGTGTTGCCTCATTTCTTCCAAAAATATACCATAAGCATATGAATCCCAAAGTTTTGATGGAGTATGCACACTATTCAATAGCGGTTGTTGCCAATGAGATAGATACTAGTGTTTGGAAAGATTTTTAAGCAAAAATCAGTATGACAATTAATAACAGATAACCTAACATGACTTTCTATATTTCCAGGTATTATAACCGAATCAAAATAATTAGTTTCGTATGGTGGCTTTTTAAGGAATCCAGTCGAATAAAATTTAAGAAACTAAGCTTTCATGTTTCCAGCTATTATAACAACACCAAGGGCCGTAATTTGCATTAGAAAGTTCAACAGAATACACCTGTGGATATTGAACAAGAGATTTTTAAGGTCATTCGGGAGTAAACATCGGCTTAAACGACTAAATAAGGCCATAAACTGGCACTTTGCTCTAAGTTTTTTATTTATATGAGATGATTGGGGGGAGGTAAACGTCTAACTTGTGCCTAGAATAAGCTGCTTGTGCTAGTTGAGTACGACAACTGGAACGCTGAGATTGCTGAGGGTGGGTAGAACTGCAGCGTACGTGGCTCGTTTGTTTCAACGTGGACCTGGATTCCCGTCTGTCTAGTGTAGAAGTCGTCATACTCTTAGCTCTCAATGGCGGCAGTAAACGCTCCAGATTTTTCCATGCGTCCGGTAGCTGTGTCACACCCATGTGCTCTCCATCAACGCCGCCGTCAACAAGCACGTATTTTTTCCTCCGTTGTGCACATTTTCCATCCAAGATCAGATAATATTGCATATTTCATGTGTATGCTACTAGTACTAACGAAAATGAAGTGCGCAACAGCTTGTTATGCATCGACGAGTTAAATGCAGCGTGTGGCGAGATTAACGAATGATCAAACGAGGACCTTAAACGCATTTCCGACAAAAAGGGCAATCTGTGTCAAGTCGAAACATTGACAGCCATCTGATAATTTTGTAGAGATAAATTTCACTTGCATGCCTGCTTCACTTGAGCGACAAATCATATAACACAGAGATATTACTATTACTTAAAAGGACCCAACGCAATTTAATGACTTATGGTAGCAGTATAAGAAATTTCTTGATCAGGACCGTTAGCATTCGAATAAGGGACGTAGATATACTTGAAAAATGCGAATTATACACTTTTAAGAAGTCTATTGTAAGTTCTGTTTTAAATAAAAATAGTTTGAAAGAGACGCCAATTATTATAAGACATGTATCTCAATATGATACGGCAACCAGAACGGCGTCTCCTAGTGACATTAAGAGAAAACAGTATTCTTATTTAAAGAAAATAAAATTCAAGTAAGAAGTCCAGTCGGCAAACTCATGTACGCTTTCGATTATTCATCATGAGACCTGTACAGTAATAGAAAGAGCGATCCCATCGCTACGCCGTCCATTTGGCGGTAAAATTGGCCATCCAATCTGAATTGTACATTTGGTGTGTTGCGAAAGAGCAATTCCTGTAGGTCTCCGACCGGGATTCTGACTAAGAAATCCAGCCTCACAATCTCAGCGCATAAAAATTATTTGGTTTCAGTAATAGGAATGTTCATGAACAAAGACGTAACGTCCAATTCAGATTGGATGACCAATTTTACCGCCAAATCAACGGCGTAGCGATGGGATCACTCTCTGAACCACTAATAACTGATGTATTCTTGGAAAAACTAAAGAAAACCTAGCTGTCTCTAATGATAAAGGACCTTTATTCCTATGCCCAATATGTTGATGTCATTTTCGTAAAAACGGATGAAACGCTTAATTGGAACAGCTCCCTATATAAAGTGAATCAGGCTCACCCAGCCTTAACCTTCATCTTGGAAAAAGAGAACAGAGAGTGCCTACCCTTTCTTGATGTTCTACTTAATCGAATGTCGGATGAAACATTAAGCAGAAGTGCATCTCACAAGAAAAATGGGCAGGGGAGTGCACGAATTTTTACAGTTTTAGCCCGCTCAACCAGAAACAAAACTTAGTGCGCTGCCTTATCAAGCGAACTAGGAGAATCTGCACACCAGATAGGCTTGAGACTGTACTCGTCAACCTACGAAACAGTCTGAGAGAAAACGACTACCCTGAAAAGTTTGTCAATAAATACATGGAAGAATGCTCTCAAAAATCTAATGTGCAGACGGCTGAGAAGGAATTATTTATCATACTGCAATTTCAAGGGGATCCGGTAAGCGAATTCCTACATCGTCGCTTAAATGCTGCTGTCGTGCGCACTCATCCAGCCGCTAAGATAAGATTGCTTTTCGCAAGCTCTCCGTTTCTTCGCCTTAAAGGCAAGGACAGACTGACTTTTCAGACCTCTTTAATGTGCATCTACGTCTTCACTTGCTCTTGTGGGACAGGTTATATTGGTCGAACAACTAGGCGTTTATCCAAGAGGATGCGAGAGCACCATCCCGCCTGGCTAAGCCAAGGTGGGGAAAAGTCCATCTATAGCGCAATTGTGGCTTACTTGGTTGACAGCGGCTACAGGGTAGAGGTCAATCAAGCATTCCGAGTCATCTACAAAGTATCGGCGGGACACTCCAACTTCCTGAGTCAGCGAATACTTGCGACCGCAGAGGCATTGGCTTTACGATCTCCACTTTGTCCCTGCATTCCTACTGGAATTTCTTCTTTTACCTAGATATCATTTATACTCAATCTCATATATGCAAGTGTACGGACGCACTGGTGGTTTTTCAAAAACGACGGTTAATAATTAGCCTCTGCAAGCATGTTGCCAACATATACGTCCCCCTCGTTTTCAAATGCCTCTGTATGTTCTGTCTGTTCTATCTGAAATACCTCGCAAGAATTCCATTTTTAATATCGCTCTATGGTAAAGGAAACACTTCGCATGTTGTATAAAAAATACAGATAAATGAGATTTTAGAAAATTCCGCAAATTTCACAACTTGAAATTTGGTTGCGTCTGAATGTAAGTGGGGACGGCATGTTGCCTGATGTGAATTTGGCCTCAGCTGATTTTCACAATCTTCTAAAATTTTATGTAACTTAACGTCTACATGCGGCTGAATACGACTATGCTTCATAAGAAGACCTAAAAATCTGCAAGCGTTGATAAGATCTCTTCACCAAGGCATTTCGAAACGTCTTTGAATCACCCTATTCCATTGTTGTGGCAGCTACTTTTTGAAAGTTTAGGTTCCCAAAAAACTCTCTTTGAAGCAGCAAGAGTTCTAAAAAGTCATTTTTGTAAATTATTTTTGGGGACATAGTTAACTTAGCATATACCTGAGAACATGAGAATGGTCGCACTAGCGTACGGTATTCATTGAGACTAAAAGTTCAGTAGCTCGCAGCATATAATTTCACCTAGAATTGTTTAGCGTACCTTATTATCTACTGCAACTAAGTCATAATCGATGTTTCCTGAATATCGACATAAACTTTTGGTCATTTCTTCAATCCTATAGAAATAAGAATCCGTGGACGTCATGCGAAATCGCTTTCAGTTTGGCTGGTCGACTTCCATTAGTCGACTTTTTGGGCTTTTAACCAATAAAACGCAGGGTTTTAAATGAAAGGAGCAGAAATTTACGTCTTTTTTATTGTCCGATAATGGCTACTGCGAAGCAAAGCAGACGTAATTGTGCACCTTGCCTCAATTTATAAATTTTCATTTTTATCTGTTGCTCGGTTACTATTATATTTTCCCTAACTTCGGTAATTACTTGCTCACGCATAGGCAGTTTATCTTTTTTAACTTGAAAATCGTCCTACAAACTGGTTTATTGCTAGTCAAACAAACTCCTGTGCGTATTCAGTAAGGAAGATTGGAATTTCTATTTCGACCCAAACTTATACTATTACGAAGACGGTAAGTATACTTTTGCCGGCAAAAATTCGAAGTAACAGTGAGCGACCGATCTCATGAAATGTTGGCTGAAATTCTGAAATACATCTTCGATTAGGAAGGATTACTTGGTCGCGGTTGTAATACTGACTATCATACGGCATATTTTTATAACATTTGGACTCGACAGGATGTCAGCTTTTGAATGCACTGCTCGTCAATCTGCTGCAGGAACCGTGCTGGTTAAAAATTGACTACTTAAGTGGCATGCGTTTTTCCCCTTTGATTTTCGATGGTCTTGCATATTCAAATATTTCTTATAGAAACCATAAACCATACATGCTTTCGTTCAGTCAGTTAACAGAAAATCACGTTTCCTTTATATTTTATACTCAAGGAAGGAATATAATTAGGTTTTAAAATTGTTTCTAATTATGAGATTTTTTAAGACCGCGCAATGCCCATTAACATAGCATAATACCTGTTCGTTTACCACTACTCCTCATGAAATGTACAACATAGTCCGCATCCATTGCAAAATTTTGTGGACACTGTATGTCGTCTTTTTAATGGCATAGAAGAGTATGTGCTTTTCTGTACGCGGAACGCATGCACCTTGTAGACTGAAATAGTTAAGGGCCAATGCAACGAATGATCAGGCTCCAAATTATATGGCAATTAGAAAACTTTTTTAAAACCTAATTATATTCCTTCCTTGAGTATAAAATATAAAGAAAACGTGATTCTCTATTAATTGGCTGAAGGAAAGCACGTTTTGTTTATGGTTTCTATAAGAAATATTTGAATATGCAAGACCATCGAAAATCAAAGGAAAAAACGCATGCCACTTAAGTAGTCAATTTTTAATTAGCACGGTTCCTGCAGCCGATTGACGAGCAGTGTATGCAAAAGCTGACATTCTGCCGAGTCGGAAACGTTATAAGATTATGCCGTATGATAATCAGTATTACAACCGCGACCAAGTAATCCTTCCTAATCGAAGATGTATTTCAGAATTTCAGCCAACATTTCATGAGATAGGTCACTCACTGTAATCTTGTCCAGCAAAATATTTGTTTGGCCTTAGCGTCCATACTTTTCGTTAAGGTGCAGAAAATTAAAGAACATTTTACAGGGATCAACGGAAAGCAATAATCTTACCTTCTTTCATAACAGCATTTATTGTTGTTTGTTCCGCAACAACTTGTGGAGTACCAAAATCCGCTTTTTGATTCACATTTGTTACCTCCTGCAAAATTCCCAAAAAGCAAATGTTACTCAATTACACCTCCCACAAGAACAAATCAATGGACAATAATGCCAGTGCTTTTTGAGAGCCTTACGGCTGACGACGCTCACGTCCCAACTTTTACACCCTATTCGTGTTAGAACAAGCGAAAGGAAATTAATTACGCGTACTTCTGGCTGTTGACCTGTCACTGTTAGCAGTCCCCAGAGTACTGAATTATTAGTCACGAAATGATTTGATGACTCGTCGCGTTCTCTATCCATTCAGCACGCGTATATTGCTCGAGCAAGAGAACCGGTTGGCATCGGCAACATTTTGCAACCTCAGGGCCAGCTTACAATGCGTTTGATACAAACCGAATGTGCTCTGATGACTCACCACGCAGGCATCATTGTTTTGGCAGGTTTCAGGTCGCTCATTTCCTCCGACTGTTGCTAGCGCAGAGGCAAGTCGGTGCAAGGTGACGCCCCCTGTCAGCCAGGCACTGTTGTTGCGCCAACTGTAGGACCATTGTAGGGCCACAAAACCTCAGGCACTCTGACGCAATTTACTTTGAGAAACGCGACTATCTTTCACCGCTACATACAAACCTACGCTGATAACAGGCTTGGCAGGAAATGCTAAAACCAAATAAGGTTGTAGCAGCGCAGGAAATCCTCATGTGATTTTACCAAGAACGTTAAAATTGTAGTCCAATAGGTTTTGCCCTGAATTTTTTAGCCATATAGCTAAGTTGTCGATAAGGCATCCAAAATCTACGAGCTGAGTTTGAGGTACAAAGCATCTGTTACAAGAAACCCGATGATTTCTCATTTTATTGAAGATAGTGTCGAATTATCTTAACTTTTGGTAAAGGAGAAAACATGAAGCCTACGAGCGATTCGCGCCTATTTGTCTAAATAACAGAACATCGCTAATAAGAAGGTTTTGCCTCTGTGATATCGGAAAGGGTCTGTTTAGATGAGATTCGCTTGTGCCCATTATCAGAGCTGCGATTTACTAATTGATATCTGGATGTTAATTCAAATTATGACATTGCTAGATTTACAAAGTCTTCTTGCACTTCAAGCAGGTACCTAGTGATTAAGTAAACCCCTTTATCATTTAGCACTAGGAAAATAGCCGTATTTGCTACTGCGGTGATCATGGACCATGGTGTAGTGTAACATTTCAGCTTAGCTCCCACAACCCTCTACGTCATCCGTCGCCACCGAAAGCGTACAAAAAGATGAGGACTTCGTATGTTTTAGTTTTTCATAAAGTAATACGTCATTTATTTGGAAGGAAATCTTTGGCGAGATCAATCTTTTGTCAAAGCAAACAGTAGTCAGCCTCAATTGGGTAAACTCTTTGCTAAATAATAATTGGATTGTTAAACCGGGTGAATGGAGTTTCTGTGTAAACTTTGTTTTCCAAGGGTAGGAATGAAAATCAAAGAGCAAAATGTAGGAGGAAATACGCCATCCAACATAATAAATTGTCATGGACTTCCGTCTTTCTTAACTAATGTTCTCTCAAAGTAATATATCAACTTTTGTGTCTCCTACAAGAACGCACATCAATATTTCAATCCTTAAATATATGCTACAAGACTAAAATCCCACAGGCTGTTTATTTCCGCAAAAATAAAAGAACAAATAAAAAGTAAAAGTACTATTTAAACAACCGCTTCTGCTCAAAGAACGACTGGTCTGCGAACCATCAAATGCTAATCCATGGAATCCATCCTTAAAAATGTAAGTACCCAGATATTACAGTGTAAGCGTCTTGTCCGCGGTCCGACAGTTTGACCATCTTACGCGATGATGTCTCCGTGTGCCCCACGGCAAGGTTGGCGCAGGAACGGTACTTTCCACGTGAATTAGTTTGTGGCTTGTTGCATTTACCTTCCAATTCGTTTTTACGCTCTCTCTTACTGATGTTAAGTTTGTCCAATAATTATGTGCTATTTGACTCGCGATTTAGAAATCCTTGTTTGTCAACTGTCGCACCTCGGCAAATTTATAGTGATGCTTGAAGTGTGCGGCGTGTACCACAATCTTTACTTCCTCGCCCACCTGAGTCCGGCATCGAGACAGAGTCAGGGAGTCCGGAGTTGTGCACGGAAGCAGCGACTGGCAAGACTAAACAGCCTGTCTTCGCGTGCCAAACACGCTTGCTCCGTTCAAAAAGGATCAGGGTTCCGCAGTAACAAGGGGATCCTGGATCCCAACTGCCAGAGAGTGCCATAGATGCAACATTCGGGTAGGGCTGTTGCAGCCCGACTCTTTGTCCGGAGAAGAGGTCCTAGTTATCCTGCCAATTTGCAGCCTTCCAAGCCACAAATCTGACCGCACTGTGAAAGTTTAAAAGAGCGTCAGATTGCTTATGGTGAGTAAAATGCGCAATGACGTCGACCTAACTCTCTATATCCGTTCTCAGTCCTGAGCTCTGAAATATTGTAGGAAAGAGGTCTCCAGAGTCGACCTTATTCTTTACTCTCCCTGGCACAATTTCTTTGTCTTAGCCAGTTTTTCCTGGTCAGTTTGGGTGCTGTGTCTGGCGCATCACAAAGCCTTTGCCTGGGCGTATTATCACATCCCACATGTACGGCAGTGGTTATGGGCTCTTGCAGATTGTACGGAGTCCGGTTAACGCGTATCGTGAGCCTAACAGACCACTGCTGTGCTCCAGCACGTCAACCGTGCGGTCCGTTACGGAGGCCACATGTCACACTAATGAGCGCAACTCAAACGGCCCACATACATGGGCAGAAAGCGTACGTAGATATTTGGAGATCCCTTCCCACGGCAGATCAGCGCATTGTCCACTACATAGTTCGACCGTCGATTCCAGCAATGTCCACCGGGTTCTACACCGAAAAGTGCAGCGGTCACAATGATTTGCACGTGAATTAGCTTATAATGACGGTAGACTTGCGACGCATCTACTGCACTCCCTCTTCATCATTTCCAACCTGGAGCCGGTGTCGAGACAGAATCAAGAAGACCAAGGACAGGGGAGGTCGCAGGTGGCTGGCGCGGCCGGACCCGCACCTAGGCGTGCCGCCACACCATCTGATTCAAAAAATACACTTGACCAGGACTTTCTATCAACAACGACAACAAAAACAACACCCCAACGGGGGTCAGAAGAACGAGGATGACTGGGCAGCCATGGCCATCACCTGCATACCCAGCGGGAGCGCAAGCGTATTTACCGGTAGGGAACCAGGTGTTAGGGAACTGCCAGCGCATACCAGGATTGGAAGGCCATGGTTTGTTGATACTGGCATACCACACGCTTTCAGAACTTCTTACCTCCATTCTCCACTACAATAAATCTGACTCACATGAATCTTCCAAGTTTCGTTAGTATTCCTAACTTGAAAGGTAACCAGTCGGTGCTTTAACTTGATCTTGCATAAAGCTGATGGCCAGACTGTAATGATTCATAATGGAAGCCTTTGTAACACATTTTTGGACGAACTCCGAGGACCTTATTTCCGAAGGAAGCTTGTTACTTGTGCAGTTGGGACTAGACGTAGCACTCGTAGACGTGTAGTTTAGATTTTATGATCACTATAACCGAGCCCAATCTTGGTCGTCATACTATGGGGCATAATGAGAATGCGCGAAGTGATTAGGTCAGCTGCAGCACGCATTCGCGCATAAACTGCTGCTGCTGCTGCTGTTGTGTCAACGTTTTGGGGAAGTGGTGGATGCTGTTGTCCGCAACGGCGTCATCTAAATCGTTGTCGATACTACTGGTATCAAGAATTACCAAAGCTGACCAAAGGCGGTTATTTCGCAGTATGAATATGCATCTCAATTGCTGACTTTCGAATGTATCTAAGTGTTTCGATAAAAGCAAAATACAGGCTAATATTGTCATTCTTAGAGTAAATTTAAAAACTCACATCTTAGTTTAAATATCCATTTAATAGGGCTATTGCAGATGCAAAGATATACGGCCTGTTTAGATGGCTTAAGCAAATGACTAAGATGCAGGCTTTGAGAACAGTCGGATTTATTTGTTTGCCCTTGCATTAAATAGGTATTGAAAATGCTTTAACTACCTCGGGGGCAGCATTTTTTCCCGACACAGTTGAAAAGGCGAGGTCTAAATCTACTGAATCTTAGGGCGGTTGCACCGGGGTTTGTCCTCTCAGTGAAACTTCAATGAACAAACATAAAAAATTAATGCGGGGAGGTTGCCCACCGATAAAGCTGCGGTACATGATCCCCTCTTATGACTTAGAGCTCAGTCTATAGTCCTTACTTTCATTCGCATAGCGGCAAGATACTATGCATGACAAATACCGACAAGGGTAAAAGACTAGATTAGCAATCTCTGACTAAGGAATTACCTCCAGTTTGCCGTTGTCCAACACCGGGTTTGGGTGTCCCGGAGACCGAACTCGAACTTTTTTTAGTGATAATTAGGTTGTAACTGCCAAATAGAAGCACTCTTATCAAACTAACTGGGGAAAATCAAGGCAGTTTTGAATTACTGTTTTGGTTAATCACTTGATTGTTATGTAAACATTAACCCTTTAGATGCATTCAGTAGATCGATTTTTCTCGAGGTAATACACAAAGTAGAACTAGTGTTCCTTAACAAAAGAATTTATAAACAAGATTGCAGAAGGTAGCGTATATTGTTAAACTCAGCTAAAATTTTGGAATTTGTTTCCATCTTAAAGGGGTTACTTAGGAGTGGTTTTAATAATGATGATTATGCGGCAAAGTCGTATGATAAATCATTTACGCCAACATGACAACTTTTGAGTGCTCTATTTTTCGGTCGCCTGCAGAAAATCACGTCGGATTATAAAATAACCACTTAAGCATTAAGACGTTTTCCGTTGATTTTATATTCCCTAACATATATAAAAATATTTTTATAAAAATGCACAAAAACATCGTTTCTCATAGTCATATGTTAGCAATTAGCGTTTTATTTAAATTATTATCCAAAGAAACGGTATATTTCAGAGTAAAAGTTTGTAATAATATAACTTTTAGGATTCTGAAATGTCCATTAAAATATTGCCGTGTATTTCAGTTTACAGTTACCTTCTATTGATTGAAACATTTCAGGATCATAAACGGACGTATGATTTTCCCTACGCGGAAAGTGCACAGTCTGTAGTTTGAGAGCTTTATGGTTTAAAATATTCCAGGAATGGGATTTTTTAAAACTTAAGGATAACCTTTCCTAGAAAATGAATTTGTAAGAAGACGTAGCCTACTACAGTATGAATATCAGGAACCATACTTCCTCACATTCTCCATAAGGTGTGTCCGAGTATATATAGACATGAAAAATCATCAGAAAACATGCACACTACGTACGCAGTCATTTTTAACTGAATGTGGGCTGAAAGAGGCGCATTAAAGAGCCAGCGTCCCCACATGACAACAACGTCACGATTTTACGCCACAAGTTCATCATTATTACAATTCCACGTAAGAAATCTTTCTTTAATGAGAACGCGTTTCGGAATTGCCGCTGATATTTCATGAGTTACGCCACCCAGTTCACGTTCCAGAGTCACTTCAAATAAGCCTTCAAAAATCTTAAATTTTTATTCAGCGCCCGTCTATGCTTCATCTAGACAAACGATAGCGTCTTCAGCATCTAAAAACTACCCCTACACACCATATACCAACAAGGCGACGAACGCCTAAATCGTCAAATTTACCGACCTATTTTGCTCTTAACAAGTACATTATATATTTAGATTAAAAACCTGTTTTCCCTTTACTAGGTTCTGGTAAAAACACTTTTTCCTGATGCAGTTATTAAGTAAACCTTTAAAAGGACACGTTTTCACGAGTCTAAATAATCATACGCAGAGCTCAAATGGCGTCTCTAACTATATCTGTCGGTGGCACAGTGTGTAAGCAAAAATAAGGTATTCCAGTTTTTTAGAGAAAAGAACAAATATTCATACCACATTTTAAAGCTTCGACGAAGAGAACACAGACCAGCAGATTCAGGCAGATTACGCTGACATAACCTCTCATATTCGCAAAGACAAGGCTCTCTTCAGTGATGCAAACGTTAAAAATTCCTTCAATGCCATGCAAAAGAGACCTTGTCGATCGACCACCCCGATTGGTTTGTTACTAGCCAATGACTACTAGCTCTGTGCTAGCACAGACGACACCGACCTGTATATCGCCCTAGTCTATGAGTTTAAATGTCACTCTTGATGAAACTAATAGATATCGCCCAAGTGCATGTAAAAGTCTGCACCCTCGGGAAATTGATTGTTCCCCTTTTGATTGCATGTGTGACTATTACATTCTGCACATACTTAATGAGCTAAGAGTACTAAATACACAATTCATGTCGTGTGAGCGAGCTGAGTAAGTAAGAAACAATGAGTATGTGGTCATTTTAGCATGCTGTTCGATTCGGGGAAATTGTTAACCGCAATACAAAGTCCATTACTGAAATATCATTTTCTTGGCCTCTATTTCATTTCCTTTATCGAAAATTTCATTTTCCTTACAAGCTGTAATTATGATATGATCTCCAAGATCACCCAACCCTCTCATCTGGCTGACATTTGTAGCAATTGGCCAGGCTCTTTTAAAAAGTGCAAACAGTTTTTCTATAGTTATCGCAATAACCGTGTAAGAATTAGCGTAGGTCAGTTCTAACTTCATGGGAAAAGTTGGATGACGTTAGACATCCTAAAAAGTTGAAACTTTGACAACTCAACCAAAAATAAAATTTCGCTGTTTATGTGTCCCCAAATTTAATAGAATCGTCTTGCTTGTTCTCAGTTTTACCCAATTTTAAGTCCCTCCATTATATTATGCAATATTCCGTAAGACTGTAACACAGAAGTTGGGGTCACTGCATATCCGGTCAGGTTTAGATGCAGTTATTGCAGAACTTGAAAGTCAACCCATTGATTTAGCCGATTCTGGCTCCAGACTTAGGGTGCTGAATGTTTGTCCGGTATTACAGTTATTGCTCTGAGGGAATGTGAATAAGCTCTAAATGACCTTCTGGAACATAAAGTACTCATTCTTGCTGTGCTGAGTCGGCAGTAAGCATTTTTATAACACGGTGTAGAAGTAAGTAAACCATAATCCATTATATCATAAGAAGACTCACCAACATGAAATTTTTCAAGCAGATACACAGCATTCCAAAGTACAGCGAGAATGTTACAATTAGGGTTTATCGCTCATTGCTGGCTGATTTCAACAGTGAATGAAAAGTAGATGGGATCCGCGTTGTGCTGCAGTATGGCACGACTAGTCTTACTCTCAACATCAGGCGACATGAAGTTGTGAATAATCCTTGACCATGTCCACCGGAAGGGAGATATTGACCTCCACATGAAACCACACATTGGCAAACTTCATGCGGCACTGATCTTCTTTAAGCGTACCTTGTAAAGGCATGTTCGTCGGAGCTTTATGTCTTCCACTTTCTCCCCACCAGTTGCGCTATTGCCGTGCAAACGCTTTTACTCTCAGGAATAAATTTACCGAATTTAACCAACTTTAATAAATACTTACCCTCATGTGGTGGATATCAATGAAACCTGAACTGGTGGGATCATTTAAGACTCCGAAATCTATTTTATTTATTTTATGCCGTTTTCAAACAGCAGTAAGTCTTCCGGTGTGATGGTGGCGGTGACGGTGAAGACAAGTGTTGAAAAAATTTGGCAAGGAAGTTATCTATTTTACACCGTCGCACGCCCTCTAAGAGGAAGGGCTCCCATTCTTATCTACCTTACTTTTGACTTTTTGGTCATTGACCTGATTGTCGATGCGCATTTATCAAGCAGAACCAACATGCTTGCGCTGGAGCCCTCTTGAATATGACCCGGCGCTTACCAAATCTTGCTACCTTGAAGGTTTCTAAAGTCGAGTTATCGCAGCAGATGTTCGGGATAGATATCATAATGATCAGTGACATAGTTCTCACGGGACTAGTTTGCACGAATAATTCTGCAATGATACCCATATAAACACAAAAAATCAAGTTCGGCGAACGTATGTTTACGATTATTCATTCTGAGCCCTGTGCAATAGTATAAGTTAGGGTGGATAAGCGAAAATAAAGACAGTCAATGAGCAGTAGCTATTAGGGAAAAGGTTTAAGACGTTCCGGCAAGTCGCTTCTGCCAGGGCATAGGGGAGGGAGAAGGGAGAAGGAGGGAGGAGTCTGGCGGCAAACTATGCTTAAGTTTCTTCACTGTAGCGCGACGTGGCAGGATGCGGGAACAAATATACTGGGATCATCTTGGAATAAGGGAGTTTGAAGGCTTGTATGAACGCCTTCTGAGAGCACAAAGTTGGGTTAGTTAACCGTATAACTACTACCTCTCCCGTCACATGTATCCGCCGACACTTCCTAGATGACTCAAAATGCTTGTTTGACGCCTACCCAGTGGCGTCTGTCAACCATGTAAACTACAATTGTGCTAGAGGTCAACATTTCAGGCCTTCATTTATCCAGGCACGATGATGCTCTGGCATCCACCCGTAGAGGTGCCTAGTCCTTCTACCAGTAAAGCCTGCCACACGGCAGCAAAAGGAGGCGGGCATACACATCAAATCAGTCTACAGGCGCAGCCTATCCCTGCCATCAAGGCAAAGAAGCGAAGTGCTGGAGAACATGAGTCTTAACTTGGCGACTGTGCATGTGCGCACGGCATTGCGGAAGTTCACTTGCCGGATCTTCTCTAAATGGCAGTGAGAGAAATTGCTTCTTCTTCTTCTTCTTCTTCTTCTTCTTCTTCTTCTTCTTCTTCTTCTTCATCTCAACCTTCGACACGTCCGTCTTTGGGGACGTTTCTTGCAGAGCGTGCTCTATAACGGTTAGTTCGGTCTGCAGTATATCTGGGGTGCATATTTTCTTAGTTCGGTTGGTTGAACAGCTGACCAGGCTTCGTTTTCGTTTCGTCTAATAATTTAAATATTGCCTTGTCCATGTTTTCTCATGAAATATACTCCAACAAATTGTTCTATTAGGTGTTTTACCAATCAGGACGTCTAGAAAAGGGGGCACTCTCACTTGTCTCTTTCCAAAGTAAAATGTTATTGCAGTGTAAGCACGATTAACTGCATCCAGGAGGGTGTCCAAATCAGTCTTATCATTGGCTATTACGAAAAGGCCATCAACATAACGAACATAGGAATCAAGGTCCTCAATAATTGGACAGAGCTCGTTCTCTAGTTTCCCCGTTCAAGGGAAGATTCAATTGCCATTCGGTCGATTTCATGAAAGAATTTACCATCGAATCTGAATTGAACATTCGACCTGCAGCTCCTTATGTCTGTGACCGGAATGCCGATTGGGAAATTGTGCTTGACAACCTCGTCACACACATTCTATCGTTTCCGTGTGGAAAAATACTAAGGAACAAGAACGGCTAACCTAAGGACAGCATCCTTTTCCCATGGAGATTTGCATGTCCTACGAAATCGATGAAGTCAAAAACGTATCGTTGGCTATGTGATGTTATTTTGTGTCAAATTGAATTAAGTCTTTCTGCCAGCCACTTCGAAGTTGTGTGATAAAGGCGAACTGCACATGTCTAAAATCGCCTGCATGGGAAAGTCCGGTTTGGGCATTTATGTTAATCCATATAGCCCGGGAATTATGCCAGTGGGTATAAACTATTTAAGTCCTTGTTCGCAAAGGAAGCCTTGGTCTTACAGTTTTTAAACACATTTCGTAAGTTTGAGTACTTTGCTCTCAGTTTGGTCCTTATTTTGCCTTTTTTGAACTTAGTGTCTTCAGCCGGGATTAATTCGATTTTCGAAACATAAACGCTTTTATTCATTATGAAGAGACCAGAACATTTTCCGATTTGGTAATCAATATTTCTCTGTTTGGGCTTAATTCTATGGGCCTTTTCAGATATGCTTTTGTTATATGCTAGATCCTTAATGGTTGTGTCCCAAGGTATCGCTATCAACAAATCACGCGCGTGGATTTGAAATATTCGGCTTCCTACGACATTGTCTGTACCACGTCATGCGTCTGATATAAGAAGTTTCCAAAGTGAACTTCTTGCACTAACCTGTTTGCTATTTCACTAGAAAAACAATATTTATGGTCTAGGGGTAGCATTTCGATGAAACATTTATATATAGTTAAGCATTAGAGCTATGCTCGTAGAGTTATGGAGCATTTAAACAATTGGCCTTAACGCTGGCCAAGCTGACACTACGAAAAAGAAGCCACATTAGTTTCGGCAAAGTGAGTGCCACAACGCTGTTTTTGCCAGTGGATGCCAACATGAAGAAAAATAGATCAAAACGCATTAAGGAAATTTACAACCGCTATCGCAAGCATAAGACGTCTGTTCACTTCTTTTCAGGAAACACAGTCTGCACTTCGGCGTCATGAGTCAGTTCAGAAAGTGTACTCCAGTTTCAATAGTAGGCACGAAAGTAGCCAAAATATAGCCGTACACGCAAAAGTGACAGCATCTATAACGCGACCAATGGAAAAGTCTGCTATTCGTCCAAATGAATATTTCCATTCGACATTCTGCGTTGTCTTCACGGCGTGTGTGCCCCTCCTTCCCTAATGAGGAATGTTTTCATTACAGCACTGGAGTGAGCTAGCTCGACATGACCCGTGTAAATGTCTGCTCCGGGCTCCTTCTTTTCGGTCCTATTAATATTTACAAATCCTATTTTGACCGAACACTCACGTGACCTCTCCCTCTTCAATATTAGGCAAGGCTTCGTCTGAAAAGACAGGCGCCACGCCCTGGTCACTCCTTCAACCAAGGTGAAACTCGAAGTTGCTGGCTGATAATAAATTAGTTGGGCGGACGTCCTACGTAGGGTCACAACGAGAAATCCACGTGATTATGTGTGTGCCCTTTTCTTGATCAACGCAAGTTCTTGTGTTCAAGACAGCATAGTGGCCTCAGAGGTCTGCTGTGTCTTACCAATCCTCTGACTATGGCAGAAAGCCTATGATAGTGACGAAAATATTGAAGTTGTCTTCCTTCAGTTTGCAAATGAGCTTGACACAAATTAAGCATTGATAAATTCAACACCTGTGCTCTGGTTTATTGCATCATAATGTGGATCCCAACTTGTCTAGCTGACTGTACCTATCATGTGCACTCCCCGATTATACCTTGACAAAATATGCCAACTGTGAGTTTTCTCGTGGACTACAGCATCCTCTGATATACGCAAGTCAACTATCCGATAGTACCGCAGAATTACTGTTTCTTCATCGCCGGTTTATATAAATAAAAATGGAACTGTTCGTTTGTGTGTAATCGGTAACCTCGGAAAGTACTGCACCGATTGCTCTGAAATTTTGAAAACCTTGCCTATGCACAGAACCGGGTTTATTTTTGCCTATCTTCATAATTATGCAGATGGCACGCCTGTGACGGGTAAAAAAACAGGTCTTTTTCTCGCATAACAACACCATCGGCTGAGGCCACTTCGCCCGACGTCCGCTCAAACACACGTGCGCCCCGACGGCCGCGTTCCTCCCTCCCCCGCAGACACTTGAACCTGCCCCCCCCCCCACTGGGCCGATGAAATACGGGCCGCTAGGCAAACAACCCCCCGAGGCAAAAAAGCATGCAACTCTTGGACGCCACTTTAACTTGACCCGCAACCCACATTAATGGGGCTGCCACCGACTCCTCTTAGATTCTCGGGCGTGATAATTGCATGCAGATAAAAGCAACCCTCTCCCGCGTTTGTGAAAACACTGCTGTATTTGGAAGTGCCTACGTATTACACATGGAATACGTGTAGAAAAACTTTCGAACGATGCAAATGAGAAGAACGAGTCGATGGACAAGCCGGTATATTCAAAGGAACCGCGATGGGCGGACTGTACACCGTGCATCCCAATCAGCACGAATGCGCCTTTCTTCGCACGCTGTTGGTAAATGTGGCCGGTCAACCGTCTTTCCAGCAATTGAAATCTGTCAAGGGCGTTGGGCGTACCACTTTCCGCAGTGCATGCCAGGTTCTCAATTCCCTGGGAAACGGCCGACGCTGGGATGTCTGCATTAATGACGCGTGAAACGCGTCTCATCCAATCATATTCGTGCATTGTTTGCAGTCATATTGACCGCATGCTGTCCTTCATCTACAACAGACTTGTGGGAGAAATACAAATCGCACATGGCTGGAGATATCGCCCGTCGACTACGCAAGGAAAATTCAAATGTGAATTTCACAGCAGAAACTCTACAACGAGGTGTTGATAATAATTGGGCATGCGTGAGTAGAAATCACGAGCAAAGTTCTCAACCAACTGGTAAAGCCATCACCAACCCGATCTGTTGCTGCTTCGTTAGACGTGGATTTGCTCCGTGAGCAAAACTACAATAGCTTGATCTTCTGTCGTATCCGCAATCAAACATTCCTAAGCTAACACTGAAGCAGAATGACATTTACGATCAAATAATGCGAACTGTCAATAATAGGGTTGAAGAAATCTTCTTAGGTGCGCCAGGAGGGACTGGCAAGACAATCCTTATAAGACTGAGTCTGGCAGCAATTCGATTCAAAAATGGCATGGCCTTAGCTCTTGCTTCGTCTGGAATAGCTGTGACCTTGCTACCTGGTGGAAGAACTGCCCATTCCGCTTTGAAATTTCCGTTGAAAGAGCAATTCATTGAAACTCCTACGTGCAACATTTTCAAGGCATCCGGAATGGTCAAAGTACTGCAGGAATGCAAACTTATTGTTTGGGATGAATGCACAATGGCGCCCCAAAATGCTCGAAGTCCTCGATCGATCATTGCAAGATTTGCACGGAAACCGCACATCGTTTGAAGATGCATTGTTACTGCTTGCAAGAGACTTCAGGCAAACTTTGCCTGTAATTTCTCGACTGACACCAATGGACGAAATAAATGTCTGCCTGAAAACCTCTGTTTTGTGGTGCCTCTTCCAGACGTTAAAATTAACTCGAAATATGCGTGTCCAGCTGCAAAGCGACCAATCAGCTGGGATATTTTCACACAAGTTGCTGGCAAATTGGAACGGAACGGTGTCGGCTGATCCGACTTCAGGACGCATTTCACTACGTCTTACCTTCGACAATTTAGCTTCGTCAAAAAAGAATTGTTTGAAAAGGTATGTCCCAATATTCCAACCCTTTATACGAATCCCGATTGGCTGAGCGAAAGAACTATTCTTGCCTACCAACTTAACCATATTATTCAGTCGACACTGTTGTGGAAGCAGGCGAGGCAGTTAATTATCCAACAGAATTTTTGAATTCACTTGGTCTGCCAGGGATGCCGCCGCACGTACTGCAACTGAAAATCGGTGTGCCGATTATCATGCTGCGAAATATAAACCAGCGAAAGCTTTTCAACGGCAGGCGGCTCGCCGTAAAAATTAATTAGCAACGTCGTGGGGCCACTCTCTTGACAGGACCCTTCAAAGGCGAACATGTCCTTACTCCTTGCACTCCACTGATTCCGACTGATATGCCATTCCAATATAGGAGACTGCAATTCCCGATTCGATTGGCGTTTGCAATCACCATCAGCAAAGTTCAGGGACCATCTTTAGAATTGCGTGGTTTGGATCTGCAAACTTATAAGAAACGTGTCTCTTCCTCTTTTCTTTCTATCCCATTTCATCAGGCTGAGCCATGGCAACGCGTGGCCGGATCTAAATAGATTATAATAAAAACAGGAAACGCTACAGCTTTCTTCTACCCAGATTTTTTTCCTATGAATGTCCAAAGCATGATAAAGCAAGAAACGGACAACGCAGACCCGGATGAAGAGCATTTCAAATGAAATTGCAATGCGGCTGGCGGAAGCAAAAAAAGGAAAAGTACAATTTTTTAGTGTGAAAAGATTTTTAATCGAAAAGAAGTCGACAATAAGATAAAGCCAGCATACATAAGAGGCGTATTAGTAAAAGGCATGAATAAATGTCACCTTGGAGAAAAATAATGTTTCGGGAACTAGAATTACAGGTCGCGCTGTGCCTCGTTCAGATGATTCCAGTTAAATTTACTGATGGACCGAGTTACATTTCGACTAAGTTGCCTGAACCTACTCATTTGATACTCAGGGTGATTTATTGTGACTACTATGGTAGTAGTGTCTACAAAGCAGTACAAGTGGTAAACAAGGTATTCTGGTCCATATTTAGCTGTAGACGGTGACGTAGGTTCGTCACTTACATGATAAATCTATACTGATTCGACGGATTCAAGGAAAGTGACCGGTCACCAAAGCTTTAAAAGATACTTCTATGCGTTGCGTACTTCCAACTATCGACTTCTGCAGATGATACCGCCCCGTGATAACAAACCCTTCAGCCTCCAAAACAATTCCCGTACTCTCCTAATGAGGTCTCCAGTCTTGGTCGAACTGCATTGCATATCCCTCTACATGTCCTCCTTAATTTTATTCACAAACCGAAAACCCACAACAGTCAAAGTTATGAAAGCACAGGTAAATCAAAAACTTGACCATGAATTTACATTTCCTGGCCCATCCCACTCGGTGCTTGATTTGTGTGTTCTTCCCAAACGGATTACGAAGTGAGAAATCGTAGTTCAGGTTCGATCAAATCCCCTATGTCATTCGAAGTCTGCTGAGCGATGCACCTACCTAAGGCCGAGTTCGCTGGATATTACTACAGAGATTTAGTTTAACCTCTTCTTCGTACTTTTGTATATTGTGGTATTTTGCTTGTAGGAAGAACTCCTGTTCCATTTCGCATTCAAGACTGTCACAGCTGCTTTCCTCGGATATCTTGTTTTTTATCGTTGCCTCACTCCTTACCCTCCCCTCTTCTTCTGGTAGGTCGTCACTACACAACGGTCCGTAAGCACGCGCCTAATCTTCCCTTAGGTAAACTGGACCGGACTTGACAGTTTGGGAAGAAAACCTGTACAGACCAGGGATAGAAGAGGCTAAAGAATACAATTTCCATTCGAGGATATCTTCGAGCATTTAGCAAACTGAGGGCAGCATGCGTAGAGAATGGATTGACCCCAATTCCTGAGAGGTGAGACTGTATATTGGAAAGACATAAGGCGTTTCGTTCCGTCTACCCTTGAGGCAAGAACAACTATAAGCAAGAAGTGTTTTGAGAACAGGAAGGCTGGGTTCATCATTTCTGACTTATTGGCTGACACTAGTATCTGAATTTTGAATCCCACTTAGTTGATTAGAACGAATGGCCATAAGCACTATATTACGGGATTACACCATGTTGGTGAAGGGTAGGCTACAGATCCTCGACCTCGAAGCAAAACCAAATCACCCATATTTCATCTTCTAGGAAGAATAGACTGGGCACTTCATCACCATATCGATGAATCTGATTTATTTTTCTAAAAGGGCTGAACAAAAATACTTTCTTACTACAAGGCAAGTTTAAAGTTTTGTTTTCCACCAAATAATTAGACTATTTGCGAATTATTGATGCCATCATGACCTGATTGATACGTGTGTCTACGAGTCAGCTTGTGTTGCTACAAGGCCTGATACTGCTCACATTCATCCTCAAATAATCTGTCAGGACAGTCTTGGACGACCTAACTGGTAGAAAGTCTGGAAATAGGAAGTCTTACAAGCACTCTATGTCGTTATCAACAGCCGCCATCTCTCTTAGGTAGCCAGGACTGTAGTCGCCTGTCTGAAAAAGGCTTGACTGAGTGGTAAATCGAGAAGACCCATGGACAGACTGAACACTGCGCGATGAAGGAAACTTTCCCTTTTATCAAAGCGGTGTGCAGAAAACCTGCCAGAAAGTTGTCAGTGTTCAGCTTGGATTAACAAGTCTGCATTTGGAGAAATCTCCGATACTGAAGTAGTGAGCTGAACAATTCTGTTGCAGTCTTAAACTCACAGCTTCACAGTGCTAAGGGACTATCAACGAAGTTTCCGAAAGTAACGGATGACGTTGATCTTAACCTCCTGCTAACTCTGGAAGAACTTATACAGATTGGCTAAACAGTTACGGCTGCCAGCAGGGTTCACAACAATGGAACAATTATCTGCTAGAAATTTCGACTTATGTCTACCAAAAGGATGTGAGCTAACTTAAAATTTCTAGGAATTTTTAGAGCATGAACAACGCTAACTTCTACAAGGTGACAAGGAAAGCTAAAGGTCAACGATTACCCTTGGGGAATAATTCTTCTCAAAAATCACTATTAAATAGGACCGAAATAACATTAGCAACCACCCAGGATACATCATGCGGTTGCCTTGTAGTCCATGAGCAACCTTTAGAATCCGTCGTACATACTTGATAAGTACCATGATCTGCTAACAATTCATAATTTTCATTCACGCTGAGTAGGAAAATGCAGAGGCCAGAGGAGGGAAAACAGCAACGTGTGACAGAATGGGAGCAGTCAGCATGCAGTTTTTGAAAAGTGTCTATATTACCAAAGCACATTTGTTTCCTGGACTGTCTTGCCTCAAATTCACCTAGTTCTGCTAGATTGATAACACAGAGCACCGAATGTTTGACTGCCACGAACGTTGATTTCCACATTATGCCTTACGGCATGGCAGGTGCAGGACAGTGATCTGAGCGCATGCTAGTTCGTAGCGACAGCGGACTTTCCTACTTTACCCATCCGTCCCGGATTGAACACGGTGGCCGAAAAATCTGAAGAGCCCGCATACGCTTGGCACACACAACCTAAACGGCGCACGACGACAAGCTTTTCGCAGTAAACAAGGAGGCGACAGAGATCCCACTTGAGTGTGAGTGAAATAGAGGCATTTTCAGGGGGGGCCCATTGTAGCCTAACTCTCTGCTTTGAGGGAACAGTGTTGTTTTCCCATGTGTCAGCCGTCCAAGCTACGACCTTCAGCGAACCATGATAGATTCGCGAGTGTCGGATTTTTTACGGTGAGAAATACGCAGAGACCCCGTGAGAAAGGAGTTCACAGTGTCGAGCGTACTCTCTCTTTTCCCCATTCAGCTCACCGGTCCGTCATCCTAAGAGGTCAGTCAGCTGGTGGGAGGACTGGGCGCAGGTGGCTGACTCTGCGTGAGCCTACGTCTAGGCGGACCGTCACGCCCCAATGTGGGGCGTTTTTTAAGGATCGCGCGGACTCAGTGCGGCTTTGTTAAAACGTGCCGTCTCCCAATCGGGACCCCGTATTGGTCCAGAGCCTCCACAGCGCTGTGAATTGCGGAATCGTCTATCTGTGTGTGGGTATATTCAGAGGCGTGGTCATAAAACGGGTCACGAGGTAGATGCGCTGGACCAGCGCACGGAGGGATTCGTTGGGGATGCGCACCCATAAGAAATGTAAATCATTGGGGCATGTTATCATGCTTAGTTGTAAGCTCAGACCACGCCTTCTGCCTGCGCACAGTCCCTCCTAAAATCTTCTTGAATTCGTCATAACACGTGTCCAAATGGGCAGGGACAGAGGGTGGTAAACGCAGCGCAAGTCTGCTATTACTATAAACTACTTCTCGCTCAAGTCGCCGTCCTTGTGCAGACCATTCTATGGGACGCCTACCTGGCATCGTCAGAATCGACAGTCCAACTGTCGTAGATGTCATATGCAAAGGAAAATTAAACTCAAATATAGAGGTCACCTGGCTTATACGGATAATTAGCACCTACCCGACCGACTCTTCTACGACGATGTTACTATGAGTGAACGCCGAAAAGGAACACCAAAACAATGATACAGGGACGCCTTGGCAATTCCTCTTATACAGTTCCAAGTCAACACGGAAACGCAGGAAGATCACGATCGGAATCACCTGACCTGGAAAAGGTCAGCGAAAACTGGAACAGCACTTTACGAGGCCAACCGGATCGCCGTTGCCAAAGCCAAAACAAGGGCACGCAAGTTCTAAGAGACTCCGAACCAGTCTCTTTCATCGTATTCCGACACTTAACGGACATCCAGCGCTGATCAACCTCGTTAAGCATCTTCGGACCCAATGTGCTAACAGCATGACAAATCCCCTGCTGTCTTCTCAAATGCCTCTATCGCCACTCTGCCACAACTCCCACGGCCGCCATTATGACGGCGATGACCACCACTACCATCATCATCATCATCATCATCATCATCATCATCATCATCATCATCATCATCATCATCATCATCATCATCATCATCATCATCATCATCATCATCATCATCATCATCATCATCACCGGTGAGCACACGCCAGGTGCACCGTCGCCCTCCACCCTTAGATCCATCCCTGTCAAAATCCCCGAGACAACTAATGTCCCCTCTCACCTCCACCACCGGTGACAACCCTCCCTACGTCCCGTCAACAGCCATACTCACCACCAACGCCCCACCATCAGTATTGAGGAATCGATCCAAACCTTTCCCCACTGCAGTCGTGCGTTCACCTTCGTATCGGCCTGGCCGGTTAATTGCGAATTTATTAAATTGAGACTGGCAAACTAGTGCTAGACGCATCAACACATACACACGCATGTCTCCCTCACCTCAACTTGCCACACTGTCCACGGATATTCATTCGCCGCATTTATCTACTCGGCCATATGCGTCTCCAGTAAAACCTGCGATGGTACGCCGCAGGCCAAACTTCATCACCGCACACTTCCTCTACAATTTGCATACAAGGCAAAGCGTAGCACATTGGATGCTGTTGCTTTAGTTGTTCATTCAGCTTTGAGAGACTTAGACAAGGGATGCCGTGCATATGCATGTGCTTTTCTCGACTACTCATCCGCCTTCAACACTATTCCGCGCCAACTCTTCCTGACCAAAGCAACTGCGTGCGACACTCCGAGCTGGGTTGTCTCTTGGCTTAGAGATTATTTTTCCTCCCGCACTCAGTTTGTCCAGTCGGGAAGGAGAAAATCTTCTATTCTTCCAAACAATTGTGGAGTTCTACAAGGTTCTATCTTATCCCCTGATCTTTTCTCCCTACATACTGATGATTTGAGATCGCCAAACGACTGCCTGTATGTTAAGTATGCCGATGACATGGTCGTAGGCCACCCACTCAAAAACCTGACTCACCTACAGTCTTTAAAGGATGGCTTAGACCACGTCTCCGCATGGTCGTCGAATAATGGACTCCTACTCAACAATCAGAAATCAGTACAGTGTGTGTTTCGATTGCGACCCTCTCCCATTCCTGAACCTTTGGATATTCTTCCCAATGAGGTATCTTCTTTCCGGTACCTAGGTGTTACTTTATCCTCAAATCTCTCTTTCTCTCTTCATATAGAAACCCTTTTAACAAAAATTCAAAAACTTGTTTATTATATTCGTCGTCTACGTTCATATCACACACCCCAGTCCTTAATCTGGCGATTCATAGATGGCTGTATTCTTCCACTCATTCTTTATTGTTCTCCAGTTACTTTTCCAGCTTTACTTAAAAAAGATCTAATTATTTTTAAGCGTGTCATTCGAATGCTCGCCTCTGCTGCTGCTGTTTCCTATCATCTTTTAGTTGATATCATCGTGCAGCGACATTTCAACTCGGTGGAGCAATTCGCTGACCGCATTCTGAATGACACCGTCCATCCCCTTCATAATGAGTTAATGGCTGCGAAATCCTTACGCCCCACGCGTCGATGCTTCCGCCACATCCCTTGCCGCACTTCGGCCTATCGGAATTCCATACTGCCATTTCTAGCCCGGTATCTCACCTGCAAAGATGTTGAAAAACAAAAACTAAAACTCGATCTTGCACCTTAAAGTCCTTTTTTCTTCATATATAATCATGTCCACCTGTCTGTCCAAAAACCTGTTAATCTCTATGGTAATCACTGTGTACTGGAGAACCGTTTTTGCTGAAAGTTTTGAAAGTTATTTTCAAAATAAAGCAGTCCTCTCTCTCACTCTCTAACAAATGACTCTGCTCTACACCACTCAATCTGAGCACGCAATTTGCACCTCTCACGCTAGCGAGATACATGTTCTTTGGTCTATCTCCATTTAACATCTGTGGTACTTTAACGCATATGAGATCCGAGCAACCCATCCTCTTTATGTGAAAACCTGGTGTTGTCTTGGTTGTCAGGTCACGTGTGTCACGTTTAGACTGGTTGTCTATTTCTGTCAGCCAACTGTACCTAATTCCCGCATCAGATGACTGGCCGGCTCCGACAGTTGACTGATGCCTGGAAGAGCAGAGAGAGAGAGAGAGTGGGAGTTAGGTCGACTCCGGACATTGCGTCCCCACGCATCTAGCTGAGATCATTCACTATAAACAATCTGACGCGTCTTTAAATTAATACAATACGCTAATAATTGCCTTCTTGAGGGTTTTCAACTGCCTAGATAACTCTGTCTTCCACCAGGACGGAGAATTAGGATGCGACAGCACCATCTTAATGTGGACTCAGTGGCACCCCGAGTAGGTTGTTGTTTTGTTTAAGCATGGTCCATTGTTCGTGGACAAGGCAAGTGTGACATGCCCAAAGGGTTGTTCAGACTTATCAGCCAATGCGACCGATTTCACCTCCAGTCGCCTTGACTTTCTAATGACAGCGGACTCAGTTGTATGAGAGGTGAGTGTGGAGGATGAAGCGTTAATCAGATATCAGCATGAACTAATTTTTTGTGCAAGTTACCACCCTTGGACCCACGTTGCTACTGGACAAACAATGGACATCGTCGGTAGGGACGGTTTCACTGTCGTGTGTGGCTGCTTCTCGCGCCCAAGCGAAGTATGGGACTTGAAGCCGCACATGCCTGTGCGAGGAGGTCTGTGTTTTCTCGACTCTGCCTTGACACGGGGTTCAGGTGGGGAGTAGGAGAAGAGAGCGCGGTAGATGCTGTGCAGGCCTACTACCATTATAAACTAACTCACGCACAAGTCACCGTGCCCGGTTTCACCTTGCCGTGGAACGCACGGTGGACATCGTCGGTAACGACGGTCGAACCGTCTTCTACGAGTGCGATCGCGGTGCCCAAGAAAAGAACTCACCGGCAACAACAACAACACGAATGTGTCCCATGCGATAGGCAACAGAAGTGAGTTCCTGAGTCGCCTGTGGGAACGGCGGCGTGACCGTGTGTGGATGGAGCTTGAGAATTGTGCTCACGAAATTCCTCTTCGAGACGTTTGCAGCGTCTACCTTTCGTCGGAGGTCGTGCGATCAAAGAATATTGCGTTTGCTTATATAAGATATTTTGGTAGTTGACAGTTACGTAGATGCTGCATCTTTCAAACGCTCATCCACGTATTTGAATGCTTCTAAGCTACCAACGTTTATTAATACGCGATTTCTCTGAAAGCGATTACACCATAGTCTTTGTGCTCTGGTGTAGAGACGTCTTGCTACTCGAAGATAGTGGAATGTACTCAGAATATATGGTAGATAGAGAAAACAGCAGAACCCTAACTCCACTTTAATGGTCCGGTGTAGTCTCAAATGCTCTATGTGGAAATGCTAACCTCTTAATATCATTTTACTGGAGGTAACTGCACACACCAAGGGTTTTTTCAATTTTGTCTGCGGAACATTATGAACAATAAAATTTCGTTGAAAGTCAGGGCTACGCAGCAGACTCTAGCCAATTGGGTGGTCGCTCAATTTAAATAACCGCTTAGTGGGTACAAATTTTTGAGAAAAAGAAACAGACTGTGTGTGCTCCGAATTTAATAACCCTATGAAGGTCGTAATTCAACCTGCTTGAGACAATGATTGCGGACATAACGCATTGCGATATTTATATTTGTGCCGAGTAAGCAACACGCGCGTCTGTATCCGTGCGCTCCTCTGGGACTAATGCTGAATAATGTCTGTAGTAAGGTTAGACCGACGTCTGGGTCGTTCTCGGAAACGCCGCCCTCCTTGGTCAATAAATAATCACTTTCGTACTATTATCGATTTCAGTAGACGCAGTGCTGCTTGCGGACACTTTCAGTCTGAGGCGCTTTGCGGATTGCTGCGACTGTGATTCACAATTAATTTAGGGTTCGGGATAGGATCTAGGGTTGGGGTTTGGGATTTAGGGTTAGGGTTTAGGGCTTAGGGCTCAAGATTTGGACTTAAGTTTTAATGTTAGGGTTTAGGGTTAGGATTTAGATCAGTTGACACCCACTTCATAAAACGTTCATCTACGGCTTAGGTCTGGTTGGTCATATTCTCGGGCGATTTACTTTCGATGACCTTGATGGGCCACTCACCATTATTCCTACTGGAGTTAGTTTTTACTGGTTACCTGCGGCGAATATTTGTATTGCGCTCCGCTTACGCTGAGATCTAATGCCCACTAAAACAAACTGGCACATTGCGTTTTCCCCTCCGTTTTCGTACATTCATCGAGGCTTTCCCGCAGGCCCACCCGTAAAACCCCTGTTACCACGGTTCCTGTGTTGGACGCGTCTGGACGTTTCCATTTTCCAGCAGGACCGCGTTTTCGGACATTGCCAGCGCCTGTATTCGCACACGTTAATGACGTGTTGAGTATTGTTACTGGAGAACTATTTTGCACAAGCTTTGACACCTCGTCTCCAGGCGCCCCTCGCCTTAAAACCGCAGCATGTCAGATTACGAAGATGATCTGTACTAAAAGCAGTATTTTGCATCACGATAACCACGAAGATGGCGAAGGCAGGATCACTGAGCATGAATGAGAATCCATTCAGCAATCTCAAAATAACGGTGATGCGAGGCGGAAGACAAAGTTGCAGAAGTCTGATGACTAACCGGGCGGACAGGCAATTACAGAGTACATTAAAACTATACCTAGTGTATAAAAATGACGAGGTGGTCCTTCCTATGAGAGGGAAGTCAGGTGGATGCTCTTCAGTTGAACTTTCCGAGGAGAAGACATCAGGTTCTATTCGATTGTTCGGATAACTGGTTTCTAATTCCCACCTGTGCCTCCACTGTACTGGGAGTATTGCGGTGGTGGGTTATCAGGAGTTTAAAATTTGGACCAAGAAGCTTCTAAATGTGTATTATTTGTTTCGTTTTGTAAACTGTCTCTTTCATTTCAAACATCCTCAATTTTGATGTCACTTGTGTGGAATGAAACGTCAGTATGGGTGTTAGGACTTTTACGCCGTTCAGATGATCGAGGCAGTCAGGTAGTCGGCGCTATATGTTTTGGCCGCAAAATGTCCCAAGTAACCTGAGTCCACAGTGCATACACCTGCTTTTTATTATGGGAGCCTCACAGTGCCAGTAAGACAGACATGAGCGGCTGTAAAGGCTTCCAACAGAAACGTGAGCTCTTATAAGCAAAGACTTGGGCTGAAATAAGGTCTCTTCGGAGATCCAGCCTAAACAGTCTTCCCAACTTGCCAAGTCGGGAAGTTAAAGAGCGGGTTACAACTACATCTATTGCATAAATACGAAGAAATAGCCCTTTCTATAAGAAAAAATGATGGGTGCACATCTTACTGGTTACAACTTGTGAAGACAATGCATCGACCCCCTCGACCAATTTCTCAAAAATAGCTCACGTGAAATTAGCGTCTGATTACCACTTACATGTACTGAGATTACTAATGGGTTGTAATGGTAGTTATAATGCACCCCAATCCCAGAGCAATACTCCCATACCAAGTGTTGCCAGCTTTCAAATGCCCGCATTTCCGGCCGCATGAAAAGATGACGTCCGTCAACCAATGTCTGCCAATGTAATTTGACAATTTTTGGCTGCTTTTCGAGTCTTTATAGTTAGGATTAGGGTTATGAGGGTTAAAGTTAGGACATGGGGATAGTAACCTCCTCGAAATTTAACCCAAAATTACCTGTAGTTCTGACAGCTATATATTCCCTGTTAGACCGAAGTCTTTAGATGGAATAGTGGCCTGTTTTAGCTTAGGAGGTGAACTGAAAGTAGGTTTGTTTGGTCATTAATAGTGTGATCCTGCATAACTAACGTCTTCAATCTGAAACCGAATTTGCAGGTTTCACAGCAGACAAATAATGACGTCGGTTTTGTCACAGACAACTAACCTTGGACTGAACCACGTGCTCATCTGTCGTCTATCGTTACATTTCCTTAGGATTGAGAATAAATGCGAAGGCGAACTTGTTCCTGCTGCCTCAGCACGGGAGCAGCAACAAACCAATTAAGACTCTTTTTTGCATTTCTTCTATAAACCGAGTAGATAGCGCGTTTCCGCCTTCCGGTTGAATTTCCAGACAGTGAACTTGTGCATTTATTCTGCTTTGTTACATTAGGTGAAAATTCGTGTATGACTTTAAAAAAGCGGATAAGGAAGTTACAACTATTAACATAGTTAAGAATATAATAGTATGAACCTTTTGTTCATGCCAGCAATGAAAAACATTAAAATATATTTTCTTCTGACGCCGACTGAGAGGCATCGTCAGGGAATAACCGAAAAGGTGCGACTCGAATCGCGGAACTCTGATTAACGAGACACAGTTTTATCAACTACACTCCGAAGCCTCAAAGAGTACGTAATTTTAACGGAAATAAACTCGATGTCGTACCGCAAAAAATTTACGCCACAAAATCATCAAGATAAGTGGAGTCGTTTTTTTTACAAAGATGAGTGTGCGTTCGTGCGTCAGTTTTTTCCAGTATCAGGGTTTCACCTGTCCAAACGAACGTTGGAAGACTTCATCTCATATTTATATTTCTGGACCTATGGCGGTACAAAACGTTGGAAATATCCTGTATAAATCCAGATTAACTAATATTACGTATTATTACTATTTTCGTGCAGAGAAATGTCACAAAAAAGAAAACAAAATGAAAGGGTTACGCGGAGAGCCAATATAACCGGGTTTCAAATGATGAACACGGGCAAAATATTCGATCTTTCTGATTTGCGAATAGAACTGTCGTTCTCTAATCTAACCAAAGGTACCCCGCGAATGATACATCCCGGCAAATTTGAAGGTAAAATTGAAGTATTGGCGAGTACTTTGGTCTAATTACGATATATTTATAAGTAAACCAGTCTATTAAGGAGAAATGTCCTTAAAAATTGCTTTCGGGGTCGGTACTTCAGCAAATGCCAGCCCTAATACTCCCTACAGACAAATATTTAAATTCCTTGCAGAAGTGTATGAACTTCTGCAGCCAAAACGTTTTGCCAAAGTGCGTTTTAGCAAATGTTAACCAATGCTTACCCGGTTACCGAGAAAGACAACGTCTGGGCATCATTATAACTCAGGCTGAATCCCTGTCTTCATCAGAGTTGCAGTCATCAAAAATGAATCTCTTTTTTCTGCGATATTGCAGGTGTCTAAATGACACTTTATGAACATCCAACAAATGCAACAATCGATTTCGGTGATCGCGAAAATTCCCTTACTCTCCTCATATAACCTCATTTTTTCGCCCCACTTGATTACCCAAGTAATATAAAAGCCTTCATTGACGACTAAATGTGCGTTAGATGGCAACTCTGAACGCAGTAAACAATCGAAATCATTCGCGGACAAAGTACATTTTGACAAATTTATCAAGTTTCGTGATACTCGGTGATAACGGAGTGCAATGAGTGATTGTCTCGGTGTCGCTTATGCATGAGACCTAGAAGCAAACGTTGACAGTCAACAAAAACTGCGTGCATAGTACGGGAATGTTGTTTATTTATATTTTGGAGATACTTTCAAATAAGAAAGAGCTCCTCACACGCCCCTGGTGAAAATTTCAAATATCGTTGAGACTGTGGCAGGTTTGCAGAAGTAATACCAAGTTCACAGTAGAGAGGACCCATGGAATGACTCCAACTCTCATATTCAGGTTCCATTCGAGGTCCGTGTCAGAATCGCCAATGAGGCTGTAGTCGTTCTGGGAGTTGACTGTGAGATATCTTTTTTGGTCAAAACGATGCGATTAAGGTTTACTTTTGATGGGTTTTCATTATTAGTCTGACATATAATTTATGTATCATTGGCGGATAAAAACCAATTATTTTACGGTGATATTAGGTGGCTGACTTGCGTATATCAGAGGATGCTGTAGTCCACGAGAAAACTCACAGTTGGCATATTTTGTCAAGGTATAATCGGGGAGTGCACATGATAGGTACAGTCAGCTAGACGGGTTGGGATCCACATTATGATGCACTAAACCAGAGCACAAGTGTTGAATTTATCAATGCGTAATTTGGGTCAAGCTCATTTGCAAACTGAAAGAAGACAACCTCAATATTTTCGTCACTATCATAGGGTTTCTGCCATAGTCCGAGGATTGGTAAGGCACAGCAGACCTCTGAGGCCACTATGCTGTCTTGAACACAAGAACTTGCGTGGAGCAAGAAAAGGGCACACACATAATCACGTGGATTTATCGTTGTGACCCTACGTAGAACGTCCGCCCAACTAATTTATTATCAGCCAGCAACTTTGAGTTTCACCTTGGTTGAAGGAGTGACCAGGGCGTGGCGCCTGTCTTTTCAGACGAAGCCTTGCCTAATATTGAAGAGGGAGAGGTCACGTGAGTGTTCGGTCAAAATAGGATTTGTAAATATGAATAAGACCGAAGATAAGGAGCCCGGAGCAGACATTGACGCGGGTCATGTCGAGCTAGCTCACTCCAGTGCTGTAATGAAAACATTCCTCATTAGGGAAGGAGGGGCACACACGCCGCAAAGACAACGCAGAATGTCGAATAGAAATATTCATTTGGATGAATAGCAGACTTTTCCATTGGTCGCGTTATAGATGCTGTCACTTTTGCGTGTACGGCAATATTTTGGCTATTTTCGTGCCTACTATTTAAGCTGCAGTGCATTTTCGGCCCGGTACCAGACTGCTGTTATGAGCCCATTTTCAATGTAGAACTGACTCATGACGTCGAAGTTCAGACTGTGTTTTCTCAATGTAAGTGAACTGATGTCTTAAGCTTGCGATGGCGCTTGCAAATTTATTTAACGGATATTGGTCTATTTCGCTTTAATTCGAAGCTAATTATTTAACTCATATCCCATGCTGACTCCATTTCAGGGATCATCATTTTCATGAGGGTTTCAATGCAAGCGCATTATTATTGCCAGGTGTACTAGCATCCATGCGCAGGCTCAAGGACGTCGAATGGAAAATATTTCACAACCGGATTCCCCATTTCTAAACGGAGATGGAGAGATAGTATCACGGAGAACTTCCATAATGAAGTGTGTACAAAATCTATATGGAAATGGGTCCAGTCACCCTCATCTAGTTGGCAAATTTTTTATTCACATCACGTTTCTGCATCGCAGTACGTGTAGGGCCTGGCATCTGCTACGTCCTTACTGCCGCCACCTGTAAATTCCAACATCTAAGTCGCAGCCCGACAAAAGTTGTCATTGTTCAGGCTTCAAGGACAAGTTAATTTGGCAAGTATATAGGCAATTCATTAATATGCTCACATAATTAAGGACTCCGAATAAATAACGTTGATGTATGAATATCATTCAATTAATTTAGTCCAAAATAGGTGTCCTCTTTTCACATACTTAAGGACTCCGAATAACTAACGTTGATGTATGACTATCATCCAATTAAATCAGTCCGAAATCGGTGTCCTCTACTTTCGTATAAGCTAGACCGATTAGTATGATAGTTTCTTCGAGAACTGATGCAACCACCCCAACACCGACCGCTTTATGTCTCACTTCAGAACATTTTAAAATAAATAACATCATTTTCCTTATCTAAAATAGTCCCACTAATTCGCTTTCCCATGATATCCACTACATGATGGTTCTCAGCCCCAACTTTAAAATAATGCGGGTTAATCTCTCATTTGGCAACCTTCCAATCCATGCTTCTCAATGCATCGTGATAGGTTAAAGCGCGTCAGACATATTATGGTGAGTAATGCGCTGACATGCAGTGTAGATGTTTTTCTTAGTGTCGACGTCGTTCTTCTCTTTCCTATTTAGCAGTCGACTGTCCGATCCTCGATGGCAATTGGGGATTTGATTGGAATCAGTGGATGTCAGAGCTAGATAACTGTGACACACACACACAACCTATCCCCAACCTCATGTATTGGGATATGCTAAAGGACATGCTTCGTACTTATGTGAGGTGTGCTTGTTCTGTATCGTTTTAGTCGCCAGTTCGGCGATGATATATCAAATCGCATGTTTGCCACAGAAGGGAAGCGTGGTGTCACGAAGACGGCATGCATTCTCGTGTTGTGGAAGAGGTCCATAGGTAGCCTTGGGATGCATGTGCGTAGGCAAGGCTTACTATGCTTAGGGGTCTGTAATGCGACGTTTTACCTAAGACATTCATTGAGACTCATATAGACTAGAAGGTAAATACGGTGGCCAAAAGACCGGTACAATGTGTAGGGAGGTGGCGTATGACAGGGGTATACATCGGCACTCCAGAAACTGGCCCGCCGATTTCAGCACTATACCTTCGCAAGTGACGGAGAGGTCAGTGCGTCATATGAAATGTAGATTGCAGTAGGAACAGGTTGGGATTAAACCTACTTTGTTGATGTGAGGGTCAGTAGTGATCATATTTTGTAGGGGGGTAAAAACAATTTAATTAAAGAGGCTGGAGCCGGCAGTGGTGGCTTGCTGTGGAAGGGGAGGCGACCTAACCGTGTTGCCATCACACTAGGTCTGCAGATTCCCGGCGAGGTCTTTTCGTGCCTGGAATTTCGGTGGGTAGCGTGGGCACTATGACAGGATTTGAGTGCTTGCGTCGTTGGTCCGTAACACTTCGTCTTTGCAGCGGCTCATCCGTTGGTTTCAACAGATGACTGCTTCAATTTCTATAGCAATGCGTTACACCCGCCGATTTTGTGCTAGGTCATTCCAGGTCTCAGAGCAGATTTTAAGATGCATGAGGCAGGTCTTTAATGTGTCCTTACAGCCAAGTTTTATTCCGCCTTTTCTGCAATCGTCCACCGCAACGTCGCCGTATAACAGCCGCTTAGGCATAAATTCGTCATCGATTTTCGTGATATACCGTTCTGTTGTAATTATACCTGACTCAGCATACGTCGATATTGAGGACGTCAGTTCTACTCAGAATCCCAGTATCGAGGATTCTCTTGCAACACTTCACCTTTAGTAGTCTCCGAAGCCAGCGCAAGTTAGAAAGGTCAAGTCTTCTTCCATGGCCTTCATGCATAGTTCATGCCTTCGCCCGTACGGTAACATTTTCTAAACTACAGCCCTGTCCATCCTCTGTTTGGTGTCACGTAGCGTTCCACGACGGTTGTAGACCGTGTGCTTTATCTGACCGAAGACTTGACTGGCTTTGGAGTTTAGACTTGAAATCTTGCCACCATTCTTGAAATCGTTCTCCGTGGGTACGCAATGTTCTCCGTTGATGTGAGGGATGTTTAACTCACTTTAATGGGTTAATCATCGCAGTCATCACTTGGCGCCGCGCCTACGGTCAGTCTGAAGTTGCAGTAAGCCCAAGATGATTTTAAAATTTCCCCGAGGTAAACCGCATATCACGAAACTTTAGAATACTTAGTGCATGCGGGACAACTCAGTTCAAAAGTTGCGCAAAGTCCGAAATATCCCAGTAAGCTTCATCTTCAGATACAGAATTCAAAGCATACTTTTGTCTCAAAGGGCGGCATTAAAAAGGCTGAATGTTTGGGGTCCGTTCCAGACAAAAACGAATAATACGGAAGTAGTTGGAAACGACGAGAAAATTTGTATTAAATGCATCGTTGCACAAGCTAATGAAGACGAACGACCGTTTCTAGAAAACCACCAACGTGCCCTCAAAATTGAATATATCCGATTTGATAGAAGTGGTAGTTTGGTATAAGAATCAGCTCTAGTAGAGGATGGTTGGTGCGAGGAATGTGGAGACAGAGAGAGGGACGAAGGACTGCTGATGAGCCAAAGTCAGACTAAAACGACAGAGGAGTGGAGGCCAGCACGTACGGAATCAATGAGGGCAACCGGTTCAGTCACCTGTCCCGATATTTGGCCCGGCAGATTTGTATTCAGATGGCGACAAAACTCTGTGAATCAAAACAGAAGGTTTTACTGATTTTACAAACACCCTTTGATAACAGAGTTCAAGATTTCTCTATGGATAATGATTTCCGCTATACTCTTATGGAGTACCTTCGATGGCTTTGATGGTATTCTGTGAATTCCGGACAAATTCCTATCTAAGTTCATTTAAGGGCCAGTATCCGCAAAGCCGGCAAGGACGACTGACAAAGGGACCTAATCATTCCCTGAGACAGCCGAAATTAGCAATCTTTACGTATCCTGTTCGATAGCCACTTTATTGTCCGATTTGTACAATGCAATACTTGGATATAAGTAAATGATTAGATGTACGTTGACGTGATTTAAAGCATCGGTCTATCCTTAGCCTCAAGATGAAGAATCTATTTCTTATTCATAATCTCCCTACCTTTAGTCGCTTGGTCCGCAAGCGGTAGAAATGAATTCAAACACCGAATCAGCAGCTGATCTATCTGTGATATATGCTATCGATTTGTAAGCGGTCAGGTCTTGATGTAACCTGGAGATGTTTGTCTGGGTACACGCCTTTACTTATGTTATCGCGTATGAGGCAGTGTCCTGTTCTAACGTTCCCTCAAAACATTTCCGGCGGGATGGCATTACCGACAAAGACAAGGGAGACTGAAATGGCAATTTCCGGTTTATTAGTTGTCGTCAACCAGTCATACTCAACCCCGAAGTGTGGAACACCTGGGGCTCGATCCCGCGAAGTGTTAGTTAGAAGTCCAACGCCTCTAACCACTGATCCATGGGCTTGTTGTCTTGTACGTGTCGATCGGGAATGTAAAATGTCAGAAGTGGTTAGAGACGCTGGACTTCTAACTCACTAGTCGCGGGATCGAGTCCATGGTGTCCCACACTTTGGGGTTGAGCATGACTGGCTGACGATGGCTAATAAGCCAGAAATGGCCATCCCTGTTTCCCTTGTCTTAGCTGGTAATCACATACTGCCTCTATCATGCGCCGCTGTGTGGCTGCTGGTTGGGCTCGAGAGAGAGCCCGTTAGGTACAACGGAACAAGTGAGTTCCGTAAGAACGATCGTTGAGCGCACCTCTACCATTTCCGGCGGGTTCTACTGGCCAAGTAGTGTGTCAGCTTTCACTTCTGGATTAATGAGACATGACTGTGACAGAAGTCCAGTTTGCACAGTCCATACTTTTTCGAAACAAATGCTTTTTTTGAACTATCGTCTGGGTTTCCACTCTAGGATAGGCCTTGATTTGGTAATATTCCTTTGGCTTCCGTTTGTTGGGTAAACTTGGTAGCGTAATGTGCGTGCTCGCTTTTAATGCGAGATCGGTCAAGTCGCCTTTATCATTGTCAGTTATGTTTCAAATGGATCCTAACGTACTCCGACGAAATCAAGTTAGGCCCTCTTCGTGTACTCCGTTAGGAATAACTGCATGGATAATTTGGCTAGTTGCACACGCTCTAGTGCTGTTTTTCGAGAGTTCAACCATTGCAAACAACGCTGTCCACCGTGTGTCCCATCGAGTGTAAATGAAATAGTTTATAGTGGGACAGACTTGCCCTGCGTCTGTCGCACTCACTCCGCCATCAACCATCTGGGGTCGGCGTCAGGGCGACAGAAGTCAGGCCCGAGTGATGTGACTGACAAAGGTATACAGCCCGTCTAGGTTTCCGTACAGTATATGTGGTCGCCGCGAGTGCGACTCAGAGCTAACATGCGCGAGAGTGTCATAGAGGCCGCGTTAAAAATAAGCCATTGACCAGTCATATCCAACCCCAAGTGTGCATCACATGAGATTCGAACCCGAGATCTTTGGTCATGGAGTTTGACACTCTACCACTGAGCCACGGGCCGTTGTCCTGTCGGTTGTGATCGGGAATATCAATTATGACAGATGGGCGCTCACCGATCAGGCTACAGAATGTGCTTGTTCTGTTGTGCCTTGAACCCTCGCAGGCAGTTGCACAGCGACTAGTACTATACGCAGATAAGGCGATACCGACAAAGACAAGGGAGACTAGAATGGCCATTTCTGGCTTATTAGCCATCATCAGCCAGTCATAATTGATACTCCCGATCATAACCGACAGGACAACGGGCCCGTGGCTCAATGTTAGAATGTCAAACTCCATGACCAAATATCCCGGATTCGAATCTCAAGTGATACACACTTGGGGTTGGGTATGACTGGCTGATGACGGCTAATAAGCCAGAAATGGCCATTCTAGTCTCCCTGGTCTTTGTCGGTATCATGTCATGAACTTCCACCACTAGTCACTGTGCGACTTCTTGCGAGCGTTCAAGTATGAGCCCAAAGGCACAACAGAACGAGCACGTTCTGTAATCTGATCGGTGAGCGCCCATCTGTCATAAGCCATCGAGTCCGACTCACAAGCCAGAGAAGTTACTCCGTCAGTTAATAGTCATCTAAGGGAGGATTTTTAACTCACAGTGATATATTAAACTGCGTTTAACTGGTTACAGGACGGAATGTGCTGAAGTGCCGTGGATAAGGTCGCAAAAGTTCGACCTAACTGTCTCTTCCCTCTCCCAGGCACAAGTCGACTGTCTTTTCCTGTCGGTCATCAACTGGTGACACTTTGCACAGTTGCTTAAATAGCATGAAGCCTAAAGTTCTGTAAACATCTGCTATGTCAGGATCAGCAAACCATGGTCCTTACAGTTCGGTATGCGTGACAGTTCTCCGATACCTAGTTCCCTGCCGGTAGATGCGTTTGCGCTCCCGCTGAGTAAACAGGTCGTGAGCACAACTGCTCCGCCATTCTCGTCTTCCTGACCTGTTTTGGTGCTGTTTTGGTTTAAATATTGGTTAAGTATTATGTGGACCAGGGGGTGCCGAGTTGAGCGCCAAAACGCGAGCCGGGTTGTGCCATCCACTTGCGCCCTCCCCCTCTCCGATCTTCTTGACTTGGTCTCGACAGATGAGGGAGGAGAGAATGCGGTAGATGCAGCGCAAGTCTACACTCTCTATAAACTAAATTACGCGCGAGTAACCGTGCCTGTTTCACTTTGCTATGGGGTGGACAGTGAACATATTCGATAATGATGATCTAACTTTTCGTTGTTTTGGGATGCGCGACTCTGTGATGCTCTGCGATGCATCTGTGTACACTATGCGCTTGCAGTAATAACAGGCCGTGAGAAGGTTTGACAGAGTAGTTTCTATGGCCTAAGCAATACTAAACACCCAAAACGTATTTTTTGATGGAAAATGTTGCTTATGATATTAATTCTTACAGGAAGAGGTGTGCCTTCATGTCTTTACTTAGATTCGCTGTTGCCTCTAATGACAATTCAGACGTGCATCCGAAAAGTCAGAACAATTTTACTCTTGCCGGAACTGACTTGACGCTTTCAGAACTTTGGAAATATGCATGCAATTAAGCTTCAACCCACATCAGCTGTCTGGTCCACCAAGGAGACTGTTTATCTGCTTCTTGCCAATAGAAACGAAAAAACGAGTCCCAGGAAGCAGTCTTGCTTCTTATTAACCACGTTACTAATAAAAGGTTGAACTCAGCCGTTTGACCTGAAAATATTGCATTTAAAAAGCAAGTTACAATTCACGCCATTCTCTGATAACACGAGCTGCAGCAAGGAAGCAGTATGCGACACCATTCAAGAGGCAGAACCCAGGTCGTCATGTTATGCGCGACCGGTAGGAGCTAAGCAGCGGAAAGGAGAACGCGACAAAAAGTTAAGGGTTAAGTTTCCGCTAAAATGTTCAAATAAGCTCTTTTGCGAACCTGAAACTAAGCGGGAAAATTGGGAAGTGATGCTAACCAACGCCTACGTACCTAGGGTGGCTAAGTGCAGCGCCATAGGGGGATTTACGCAGGGTCAGAGTTCAGGGAGTCGATCTGACCAGTGGCATCCTAAGGCGGGGAGCGCACGTCAACCTTAGATGATCAGTCAGGGAATGCCAACCCCACGGCACCTCAATCAGCAAAGAATTGCGAGGGGACACAACTATGCAGTCCACATAGCAAACAGAGCTAAAATGCAGAAGTCATTCGTCTTGACGAAGGTATTATTGAAGGTAATGATGCAATATAACGGAAGGTGATCCAGGGCAATGCCATGAAATATGAAACTAAACACTTTTAAATAAATAGGCAATAAAGTTTGGAAATTTAAGTAATTTGTGCATTTTTGTTGCAAAACCGTAACGACCCCGCCAGCAATTGCCAGAGATAGACTCCCTCATTTCGATTCGCCGACGGCAGTCGATAAGATTGGCAGTGCGATTGGGAGGCCACAAGTCATAAGGTATTGTCAGGAAAGGAGGCCACTCGCAACAGCCCAGACCTGTGTGTGCCACATGCAGATGAAGCTATACGCAAGGAGACTAAACACGGACATTGCTGTTTTCCAGTGCAGCCGAAGTCGGTGACAGAAGTCAGTCAGACGCGACTCTTTACTAGAGAATAGCCATCTAACTTTAGCGAAAATTATGAAAATATCACGGAGGTCTATCCAGTACAGCAAGCCCGTACAACTCAAGGAGTTAGTAATATCCAGTAACCTCTTTTTTCTACTACCACTTTTAAGTGTATAAAAAGTTTGATCTGCAACATTTAGATTATAGAATAACCCGTTTGCATGAGGTAGAAGAGGGAAGGGAAAGGAGATGTAAAGTTGACTATGATGTCTCAGTGGCAAGGAAATTGAGAAAACGACAGTGGAGCCGTCCCTGTCAGTAGACGGTGGCCACGTAATAAAGGTATCCCTGCAGTGGTGTAGTGGATTGACTGGAAGTGAGAGATTATGTAGGAAGTCATTGACAACCCTCATCAGTGGCAGCGAAACCCAGTAAGCTACAGTCAACCCGTTCCCGCCGTGGCATGACCGGTGGATGTGGCTATCTAATGAAGGTTTCCGCGAGAGGGGGGGAGTGCAGTGGGGTTACTCAAAGTAAGATGTCGTAAAATTTGCTACTGACAGACATACCGAGCAGCGAACAGTGGACCCGTTCCATAGCAGGATGAAACCGATGGATGTTCGCCGATTACTAAAGTTTTTTGTGTAGGGATGCAAACGGTTGAATCGGAACCTGAAGTTAACAAGAAAGTCGTTAACACGGAAACCAAGTAGCCGACTGAGTGGCCTCAGCCAGAGGCTATCGCCGATAAAAAAAATTTCACCCAAAGCAGTCTCCTAGGTGAAACTAGCGTCGCCTGAAAAGGAGTAAGGGTTCAGATGGAAGAAGCTTAAATCTGTACCAAGCCAAACAACCAAAGATATACACCTCTACCTTCACAAAATGAGTAGGTAGTTAAAAGTATTATTCTAAGTGAGATCGCATAATGCGGCTTTGTCCTAGCAGTATCTGGTCAATAATTCTGGCAGAAGCGACTGCCATCAAGCTACGGAGACCGGTCCAGTGCGCGCAGAAGAATCCCCTGCACGCTCCGCGTCTACCGTAAACAAAGATTGAGTGACTGCATGCACGTCTCCGCGTCCCCCGTTCCCCCCTCCACTTCCCCTTGTGACACCTAAGCCTCGCTGGGAGTCACTGTACCCTCCCCCCCACATATTCGCATATCCCGGTTGTATGAAATGACTAATCGTTATCGGTTTATCTTTTTGCTTACACTTTTCACTTTGTACCTCGTTCCCATTTAAATGTACTTGCCCGGCAAGAATTTATCGAAAGTACGCGTATGCTTGCCAAATGGTCTTCCAAATTATTCCATGGGAATCTTCGCAACTCTAATTTATTTTGGAACGACTGTGACAACCTAGGAAATCCTGTTTGGACAGTCAACTTACTGAACCAGATTCGGTGGATTCAATTTTCCAGTAGGCTGAACGAATATCGGCTTCCGGTGGGGCTTCGAAGCTCAGGTGGCCAGATCGTTTGCTGTACTTAAGCCTTCCCCTCGGTGTCGTGAGTTGGATTCCCACCGAGGCCGCCGAGTTTTTTACAGATGGGTCAAAATAAATTATGCGAAATCTCCCAAACACCTATTAACTATATCGGCGCATGTTTCGTTTTTTGTCGCGCGACCGTCACAACTCATTTGTCCGCCTAGCATAGCCACTCACTTTGATTCAGTGAAACAGAAAAAACACAACTCAGCGCACATGTTTTCCACCTGGATGATGTCAAGTGGCTAGTTTTTCTCTTAATTTGTTTAATTGTCGGTTCAGCCTACTCAGACGCAACTCTGTGTATGATTTGTTCGCTAATGTAAGCCGAATCATCGTTTTTGCTGAAAATTGAGTCTAAAGTACGACACGGAAAGTCTCAAATAATTTGGTCTAAAAACAAAGTTCACTCATTGCATAATCTTTAGACAAAGATAGAGGCTTTTAAGTGTTCTATTTTTGGACGGTTTCCGACATATTAGCTGAAATAGTGAAAGATAACTAGACGCAGAAAGCTTTTAGATTCATGTGACTTCATATTATCACCATGGCAACTAACAACCACCCCTGGAAATCATTCGCCGTTATTGTGTTTCGTCATGACGACCTGTGTGTAAAAGTTCGCAAATTTTGACGTTTCAGACATGCTGACCATTATTTATATGTTATGACGCATTTTGTGCTTCTAGACTAAAGGCATAAGTGTGCATGCAGAAAGAAGATCAAGGGCGGTTTCTGGAGTCCATAGTATATTAACCTCCATACGATCTCATCTGCATCGACCAACGAAAGCCGGCGGTTGTGCTTCATAATCGCAGCCAGTGGGGTGTCAGGTAAGAACGAGCTGAAAGCCAGTATAATCTTCGTGGTATCGACATCGGTAAAACACAAGTAAAAAGTCTACTGGGGACTCGAGGGCCGGCGGACGACTGCTATTTATGTAATGAAGAGGAATCATGTAAATATTATGAGGCATGTTAATCGCATGAAATACCTGTGTGCATTTCCAACAAGTGTTCTTACTTCACTAACGTGTGCCCGAAGGCATTTATTGGTTCTTTTACAAATATGCAAGTTCGATGTAAGAACCATGCTCGATTAAAGTTGTGGTTTGATTCTTATGCAAACAAATACATACGCGGAGAAAAAATCATGCCTAAGGAACCTGGCTTGGTGTTCTTCAGTGTTTTAAGCGTGAACAAATTAGTTAGTGCGCATTCAAGTATTTCAGTCAGTCGTTCGTAAATCTCGGCTCAACTATATTTAACTCGCCGCTGTAGACCTAAACGTATGATCAGTAAGCCGAAACGCACTTCATTGGCACTGGTAGTGAGAGCGTACATATGAAATATTTAATCTTAACTGATCCGGGCAGAAAATAAGGGCGCAACGGAGGAAAACGTGCACGTTTGCTGATGACGATGACAATTATATGGATGTGAGACTCCTCTCAAACCCATGGGATGATCTGAAGCTTGTGTAAGTGCCGCCAAAGGCGATGCTCATGACGGCTGCAACAGCAGACAAATGGGTTTTGGGATCGATGTTGAGACTTAAGTTGAGTATGCAACAGTTCCACCAAATCAGGTTAAACTTAACTGTCCAGTCAGCGTAATTAACCAGCACTGTATTCACTTTGTTAAGGGCACAGGCAAAACAAGCTCAAATCTCCGAACTGTCTTGTAAAAATTAAAAAACTTAAAATAAACGGACACTTTACGGTCCTTATGTGGTCGTTCCAAGAAGTGTTTGGTGTACATAACCCCACGCCTCTTTACGCACTATCCTGAGACATAGCGTGGTGGAAGCTTTAGTGAACATCGCAACTCTAGCCTTAGGTGCAATAAATGACAGCATGAAAAACTATTTCCTGTTGCTGTCCTTGATTGACTCCATTGAGAATGCTTTCATATAATACCGACTGGTCCTAATTGGTTACAACACCTAAAAGCACGGAAAGTCACTTAAAGTTATTTCAAATCTGCTATCATGTTGACTTTTAGCTCAAATATATTTCCGAACAGCAGCATTTAAATCACTGGCAGGGACTATTCATTTATGTTCCGTTTTTTGTCTATCGTTTTTACTTCATCCAAAAAAATTATGTTTCCGGGAGAGGCGAGTAAAAACGCAAATCCTCAGAGCCGTCGGGTATGAAACATCTTCAAATGCATTACTACAACAAAGGATATAGCTTAGTTCGAATGTGTATAAAGTCAGTTATTCGGTCGGGGTACATTACAATGTGCGACAACCCTCGAAGGTCGTGAGACCCGTGCAAGAGTACATATGCGAATACGATACACTAACGGATGCACATTGGCCTACTTGATTTTCGAATCAAATCATAGCAACATCGGGAAGCCAGTGAAACAGTGTTCATTCATTTGTTTCTGAAGATGTGCCTCATCTGTACGGACGAAGAGGATTAGGCGGCCGAAAAAGAGCTTATGAAGAATCAGACACATTTCATGGTGTGCATAATTTGTGCTGAATGCGTGTATGTTTTTGACTGTCGAAATGCCGGTTCCGTGTTCTTGGTGGTCAGGGCTGCGGTTGACTGAATAAGATAGAATGTCAAACACACTTCTGTATTAGTCCATGAGTATCCCTGTCGGCACATCAGTTATTTCACTATGGACAACGGGAAATACTATAGAACATAAATGAGCATAACATGTTGGTCAAAAAAATCGAACCTTAAATTATTTTGTATATTATAGAAAGGTTAGTTTTCCATATAAGACATATTAAAACATAAAAACCGTAAATGGAGAAAATTCTTGTTAAAGTAGGGTATTTTCCTGGATTTGTACATATAAATAGGCCCACTCATTAAATATAAAACCTCTGCAGAAATTGTAGTCCATGCCACCAGAAAGTAAGCAGCTGCAATCCACCGAAAGCTAACAAGAGAGCCGAAAGCACGCCTTATTTAAATATATCCTATAGTTCCGCTAGCTTTTAATCAGCCCGCAGTTTCCAGTCTTCATCACATCTATACTTTTCTGTTGTCTCATTTTATGCGAAAACAGGAACAAACAGTAAGTGACCTAATTCACGAAACGTGGTAACGGAAATTGAGGCAACCGGTTGTGTACGACTAAAATGCTGCACATTTTGCTTATTGTCCAGTCCATTACGGAAAATGTCCTTTTTGCATATACAGTATGTTTATATGTAATTTTGTCGGTGAAAATGTTTACACATTTGAGCGGAAATCTACGTTACCGGACATTCTGACAATTTTCTACACCAATAGCTATTTTAGATTCAGCCTGCATATCCGCGCGTTTTTTACGGGAAAAGTAATCCAAACTCGAGCGTTTTACGAAATGAAGCTTAGCTTACCTGAAAATTCGTTTTTTCTTCATGTAAATCAAGTGAAGCGTGATGTAAGCCAGCAGAATATTTTTATTTAACCTAATTTTTTATCGATTTTAAAAAATCAGGCTTGCATGCCCTAAAACGTTGTAAATACGTCGACTAGCAATCCTTGATCTGCTATTTTCCCGACCTTTGCAAATACGCAACAACCTACCGCAAAAATGTCCTCCTCAAAGTGGTTATGTCAACTTCAAAGCATGGGATATAACACTAGGCCGTCAAGTAGGAAACTTGAAGAAAGGAAACAAAACTCGTTAACGTTTAATAATTATGAAAAATGGTTTATTTCATTTAAGCGTGTGTCAGTACCGGCAAAACACTTCTGCAACTTCAATGGTAGATTGTTCAGTCTGATGGCGTAAAATCCTTGTAATCGAGAATTAATTAAATCTTGGGAGGCCTATTTTACGGTGCTGTCGGAATTAAATTGTTTCCAAATAAAAAGTTATTCCAATTCCTGAAGAAGTGGCGACGAGTGGGGACATGATTTTATGAGTATGGTGGTTAATGGAGGTTTTCTAACTCAAGCTCAAGCAGCTCTGCCACTGTAGGTCGTGCGATTTGTTACCTTACGTTGTCATGCAATATGATAGGAGTCAATCGGTTAACCAATCTAGGTTGTTCTTCGGCACATAGTCTGAGCCGTTATTGAGGTCTCGCAGGATCCCGATCAGTGATTCTCACTGGTTTTGTGGTTTTTTAACAAGTATGTAGTCGACCTTTCAGTATGATCATTTCTGAGGCACAAGGTGAGTATTTATCTCGATAATGTTGCATACATTTCAGCGCACAAAAATTGGCAAATATGTTACCCTTAGAACGTGCTTTTCAGACGGCATAGATGAACCACCCATTCCAAATCTCGATGTTCCAATCTTCTGCAACAAGACGGTCACAAACGGGCATGTCTGACAGCAGTGTGACATTGTTCATTAATAGCCCATTCCTGAGTATTATTGACACTCAGCGTCTGGGCGTAAGCTGCAAAACCTGCTGTGCCAAAGCCAATATGACGAAGACGTCAATTCCCACCGCCTAGATCTATGAGAACGATTGCGGCGTCCAGCCAACGAATATCAGTATGACCGCAGGACGGGTGTTACCTTGCATTCTTCATTTACTTGCTCTGAACTTGTACGCCTTCTACTCATCAGTCAGTATGACACTTCTTTCCGCTACACATTTCCTTATAAAGGAAATCAGGGCCATGCAGCTACTATCGATAACCTGCTCAAAGAGAGCTTTATTTCGTTTTTTTATCATACATGCCGACTAGCCACCAGTGTCTTCTGAGCCTAGTCATGTTGCATTTTAGGCGGCTCACGAGCGTTTCATTGACTTTCACTTCCACTCCGGTGCCCCCAGTCTAACTGGTTTCCTTCATAAGGGCCGCGGGGCAGACGTTGCAACGTATTACATACCATTTGTGTGACACTCCAACATTTTTTCGCACTCCATGACCCTTGTTGCCTTTAAAAATGCCTGCCAAATCTTCACGCTTGCTCCGGTTGCTAATCGGTTCCTCTCAAGCATCGGGCCGCTTCTAAGTGCTTCCCGCCTTCTGAATCGTGCACATCGGAACACGACCGTCCGTCTTGGGCTCCCTGACTTGCAGACGCACTTCATGTTTGCATTGGCACGTTAGCAGCTTTGGCAGTAGTCCTCTGGCATGACAGTACTCCACAATCTTTTCCGAATCAGTAACTTCCATGACTTCCTCAGTTTTCATATGTCGACCTGGTTGCGATGGTGTGGTTTTCCTGCTTGCTACTGTTCATGATCTGTAGTTTTAAGAGGAAAAATAATTAATCAAAAATGCACTTGTCCATTAAGTATTTTCTATTTACACGGCCGTCTTTGCTTATTTACTCTGGATTTTTCAATATCTACATACAGTATGTGGGTTGACTCACGAAATGTCAACCAAAATTCCGAAATGCGTTTTCGTTTTGAAAAGATTAATTAGGCAGGTTTATAAAAATAATTATCTTGCAGCATGATTCCATAATAATTATGTTACTTCGGGATGCCGGCTCCCGAACGAACTTCTTTCTGGCTTCATTTAACAACTATACACTGTAAAAATGACAAATTGCGTAGCTTGCATTCTCCCCATTGATTTTGGATGGCCTTAAAAAGTTCAATTATATTTCATGGGAAAACATGCCAAAAAGTATTCATTCGTTTGCTCAATTGGTAGATAATTACGCTTTATTTCAAATTTATGCTCAAAGAAGGAGTATGATTCGGGTTTCAAAAACATTTACAGTTCCCGAATAGTGTTGAATCCGACCTGCCGTTACACTTTCATTCAGGGTTTGCAGACCAAGAGTCGCATATTTTCCGCGTACGAAAAGCCGTGTATTTTGTATGGCGTTAAAGGGAGGCTGTGTGAAATTCATAAAATTTAGCAGTGGATGTCAGACATATTGTCAACTCTACAAGCCACATTGGTAAATACAAAGACATAACGCTTTATGGACGGTTATTTCATCGTATTAAAAAATCTCACGATTAGAAATTTGTTAGAATCCGAATTATACTCCTTATTTCAGTATAAAATTGGAAGAAGACGTAATTTTCCACCGAACGAGTAAAAGAACGAATGCTTTCATACATGCTTTCCATGAAATATAATTGGATTTTTAAGGGCATCGAAAATCAATACTAAAAATTAATACTAAATAAGTAGTCATTTTTTAAAAGGTATAATTTTCTTATGCGGTCGGAAAGAAGTTCGTTCGTAAGCCGGCATCCTGAGGTAACCGAATTATTATAGAATTGTGCTGCATGATACTCCATTTTACAATTCTATTTAATTAATCTTTTCCAGACGACAAGGCACTTCGGAATTTCGATTGACATTTCATGAGTTAACCCATCTTCTGTATATAGCAATTCGATTACTCCTACACAACTTAGGTCATTGCCAATTTATTTTTGAGACACCTAACACTTTTTACTATGTATGTATAATAGCACACGAGGTTATTTATTATTACGTACATTACTCAGGCTTCGAGCTGCTTTCTAATTTGGGTTCGCTATCGTTCACTAACAACTCAAACTCATACACTAAAAACAGAGGTGGTGGATACATTACACATTGTTCGTCGCTATATCGTTTGGAATCGCATAATTTTGAATCCGACATGCCGTTGCGCTTGCTTTCGGAGTTTCGCAACCATTAACCGTATATTTTCCGGCTGCGAAAAATCACACATCTCTATGCTCTGCTAAGATGAGGCCATATGGTATTTTTTTAAATTTAGCGGTAGATTTGGGTCATATTGTAAATGTTCCAAGCAACATTAGTAACTGCAAAAATGATGTTTTACTGACCGACATTTCACGGTCTTGAAAAATCCTATAATTAGGAACTTTCATAAAACCAAACCATACCCTTCTTTCAAGTATAAAATTTGAGGAAGACGTAATTTGCTATCAAATGAGTAAAAGAATGACTATTTTTGTGCATGTTTTCAATGAAATATATTTGAATGTATAAGGACATCTAACATCAATGAGAAAAAATCCCACTATCTAAATAGTCATTTTTGACAGAGTGTAGTTTCTCAGGTACTTGAAAAGAAGTTTGTCAAAGGGCGGGCATACTGAAATAACTGGATTATTATGGGATTATGCAGCACGGTGATTAATATTACAGTCCTACTTATGTATTATTTTCCATTCGGAAACGCAGTTTTGAACTTCGGCCAACATTTCATGAGTTATCACATCAACTGTACTTTCTGCACTTTCTCATATTTTACCTTCTATCCTTCATATGTGTTGCCTAACCCATAAACCCCCATTACCACCATTCCCGTAAGACACGGGCCGATGGCTAACGATCCATCTTGTGGTTCTAAAACCTACCGTTGTCGTTTGAAGTTCTGGGTGAATGTAAAGCGGACAATCTGAAATCAAGGGGTGTCACTCTACCGGAAAACGCTTATCTGGGGTCTTTTAAACATTACTTAACACCTTGGCCCTTTTCGTTTAACTGACGATCCGTTTACTGCAGAATACACACATTTTTCAACTAGGAGAATGTAGCACGGATGGCTTTGTTCGGGTAGCCAATCGCAGGCGTTATCGCACGTGTTCAGTGGAGGAATTTACCCTGTTTAATTTACATCCCTTGTTAACTTTCGTGATTATGAGTTCACCTGGTTGGCCCAAGCGCATTGGTACCAGGCAAATGGTGCTGTTTGCTGCGACCGCAATCTGTGCCTCTGCACGAAACAAGTTCACATCGGTGTTCTCCATCATCTCATAGTAAATATGAGCTGACTCCGGTTATGGTGGTAAGTAAGCACATTTCATCTTTTTGATTGGGGCTGATCATGAGCTCGACGTTCTTTGGCCCCTTCGCACAATCCCCATCTCGATATATATCCCTGTCCATCGCAACAGGTTTAAGTTATAGTAAATGTCCAGCCTTATAGTTGTTTGGCAGTTCAGGGAGATGTTGTTAACTAAAATTCTGGCATACAATCCAGACCTTTGTTAACGCCGGGCAGTGTAAATACATACCTCAAATTCTATTCTGGACCATCAGAGGTGTTCTAATTACGGGCGTTTGGCTTATTGTGTAAAGTTAAATAATCACCCAAAAATAACTCTTAAATGTCCCAGTTTGTCCATTAATTGTTCTCGAAATTATATTTTCTTCCTAATAACATTTTTTTGAAGTATGAGCAGTTTTATTTCAAGAAAGCGTTTTATTGCTCCTGATATTATGAAAACATTAAAAAAAGTTTTGATTTCATTAGGGTCTGTACTTTATGTGGCAGAAACATTCGAGAAAAACACTTCCGTAATTTGTATCAGATTTTTGAGATGATAATTCAACCCTTATTAAATACCAAAACAGACTTGCGTTGTCTGTATTTTCAATGGTTAAAACATTGTGCTTTAAACACCGGGAATACAGAAACAAGAGTGCGCTGAGGCAACTCAAAAGATTGCCAGATTACCTTTTCACGACTGTAATATTTAAACTGGTTTGATTGGCTTCGTGAAAATATATCGATAAACTTTGGGAGATTGACTGGACATATCAGTAAACTAAGTAAAGTTACTTAAGTTTTTACTTGCTTATGCTAAGTAGAACTGTGACCACGCCAGATGTAACCGTTCTCAGTGATGTTGTAAGTTGTACCTCTCGGCGCGTGACAGCCTGTGGCGCGTCTCCCCACCCTCTCTTCCAGCGACGGACGATAAAAGTCCAAAAGCAACTTCTATAACCTGACGAACTGTGTCGAGCCAGGTTTCGGACTGATCTTCTCTTCGTCGTCTCCAGTTAGGCAATGACGTCGGATTGACAGCAGTAAAACAGAGCTCACGGAACGAACAACGATCAACCGCGCTTAAATCATCTCGTTAGTTTTTTGCTGGAAAGTCAGAGATATCTAGGCAGTGCTGACATAGCAATTACAGACTGTTTCACTCAAAACCCAACCATTTTATTCACTTGGGAGAGGGCCCCAACCAGTGATTGTCAAGCGTCTAGAGTTTTAATTTGGCTTCCGCGCGCACATCTTTACATCCCCTACCGTATAGCAGGACTGTACGGACGGATTCCCCGTACACATGGATTTTTTTAGCGTTAGCGGTGTCGCAACGACTGCACAGACACTTTCTAAGAATCGTGAAAACTCTACGAGCAGAGTAGATTGGTCAAACGATGTCTTCCTTACTCTGCCTATTTGGAAGTAATCTCGCAGAGTGGTATTTGGGTCCATTTTCATACTTCATCAAGTTGTTAGAAATTAAGTCCGACGGGTGTCTCTGCCAGGTCGGGTGTGCAATCCGAAAGCATTTGACCGTCCCAGACTTCAAGGATAAACTAATCAATTTAACGACATCATTTGCCCGCAAAGCCACATGTTGTAAATTATTAAAGCTAGAGTCGAGCAGAACGACATCGCTCGCGTAGTCGAGTTCAATCAGCCGGCGGCCAATTGCGAATTCAAAGGCGTTCATGTCGTGTCAGGGATGTCGTGTCACGATAGCTCTCTCACCTCTTCTCCCCTCAGATCTTGAGGGGAACGGGACATAAGGATGCTCAGGGCGCAGTCACCAGAAAAGATCCCGTTTCCTCACACTTGTTCAGTCACTTCATGGAGTCATAGCGTCAGAGTGTCGACACGAGACTTTGATATTTTGATAGAAATATCGTCCCCTCCGAGCGCATTGTTGCTATGCCGCCTCCGCATTGCGGTGACAATATTGCCCTGGGGGGACTCACATGAAAATGTAGGGAAATAAAACTGTGCTGCGGAGGAGATCGTGGACAGGAGCTTCGGTTGTGAAGGTTGAGTAGATTTTCCGAATGCTCACGCCAACAATTGTCCTTGACAGGCGTTGTAGGCAATAATGCTGCCATTCACATTGCAGACAGAGAGCACGGGACCCGTCGCTAACACAGGGGATAATTTTGTAGGGTTTTCGAGAAGCACCAATAATTGAGGTCCATGTCATTGAGGTTCCTCTTTCAGCTTAATATTGCTTTACGGCAAACGATAGTTGGCAGAAACATCCATCGCTGGAGGCCCTGGGTCGATCTTTACGGGTGTACAAATGGAAGGTTCTTTCGTTGGCTCAGTTAGTTCGGTGTCGCTGATTCAGTTCAAGCTCTTTCTCAGTTGTCTCGTACAGTGGCGACTTAAAACCAAATCGTTTTGATAAGATAAAATAAAAGTTTATTTAAGGGTACCTTAAAAAACTTTAAACTCATGAAGGCAGAAGACTATTTGACAAGTTTATGTCTGCTTTTACATATACTATTCAAGCCGGTGCATGTCTGTGAAAACACGATTAATAAAAGCATGGTGGTAATATAGCAATTTATTTAGATCTTGATACATACTAGCCGAAGAGCATGAGTGGGTAATTAGAGGCAGTCGGTATCGGTCCGGTCAAGCAGTAGACTCTATAGGCAAATAGATAACTCAAGTAAAGCTCATCTTTTCTTGTAAATTATTCTCTGACGAAAAGTTTTATTCACTGAGCTCATATTTTCCGTTCCTTTCTGAAAAATCTACCCCCATATATGAATTGAAAACCGATGGTAAACATGAGGGTTTCTTGATTGGCGAGCGGTTACATGTGATCTCCCATAAACCAGTGTGGTAGGATGTGCCCATGGATCCTTGAATGTGACCTCTGTCTGGCATCATTAGAATTTGGATGTTTCGAACTTGACAACATATTTATCGGCTGCAATAGGATTTTATGAGTTTCGGTCGCCACGAATGTCGGATCGAAAAGGGTCTTCAATGAGGATCCAGTGCCAGAAATATGGCATTATTTGCCTCGAGGCAAATTCGGCCGGTCTTCCTTATGCCAGTAGTGATTTCGACGGTCGAAATAACTCTTACATAGTTTGCATTATACCTTTTTTCTGCTGGATCCATTGCGTTTCTCTCGTGCCTTCAGGCATTCAGTTTCCCCTCAACTAATCAGTTACTGATTGAATGTTAGTAGAACCAACGTCCGACAACAATTTGCACAATTGCAGCACTAGTAACAACCACTTTGACAATCAGTAGCTGATCCAAGGAAGACTTTCGAGCGAATAGTCAGGAAAGGGTGGTGGAACACTCTATATGGTGGCTCTCTTCTGCGGATGTTCGCAATAAAGTGGCAGTCCGGTCCCCAAGAGAATATCTACGAGTGCCGACTTAGTAGACTGAGCGTGCGCGTTGAAGCAGAAATCCCTAGCGCGTGTTGCCCACCCACGCAAAGTCATAAGGCGTCGCTTTCGCAAAGTGGTTAACTCATCAGATATTTTTTATTCAATGCAAAAATCCAAATAGTTCAAAACACTGGCAATCAAATTTGCACTTTGGTTTTTTTTAGTTTAAAGACGCGATTTTTGAATTTGACGCAAGCAGAGGCTTAACCATCCGACACACAAAAAGTCACTAAATTTCTGGATAGACGTAATTTCAAAACTTAATCTACAAACAACAAAATAATGGCTACTATATCCGAAAAAATGTGTTATGCGTTAATATGTACAAATCAAACTTTCAAATGAACCGTTTTGCGAAAAGTTGTGAGATTGAGTTTGTCTGCATTGTTACTTTTAAAATGCACTTCTTTCATTTGCGAACAAACATTAAAACAATTGAACGTCCCCTTTTTACGAAACAAGAAAATGTTAGTCTAAATTTGTACATTAACATTAAATAAAAAGAGACTACTGGCTTGTCGATAAGTTATAACTCATAGTTGGACCGGCCTTTTCGGTGTGTGCATGCGTATATGTGATCGGGATGTAGTTTTTATCTGGTAGGCAAACTCATTTTGGCCAATTGAAAATCACACAAAAATCCATCGACACGGGGTGGGTCTTTCCCTCTTAACCATATCTAACGGACTGTTCGCATCTTTTGCGACTCAAGACCAGGTTTCAATGACTTCATCCTTATGGTGACTCCGACGGCCGCTGTTTCTGAGTGAGTGAGTGAAGTCTTTCTTGTATAGACAGAACGTCAAGCACGAGCCCGCCACACTCGACCTGATAGTTAAACAAGGTCAATCCTTGCAATCAAGCTTACCTCTAGCATTTTTGACAGTTTCGTACCACTTAAGCACGGCTGGTAAAATACAAGAGACGGAGGCTGCATTATCCTGTTTTACTATGATTCAGTTCACGCATCGGGCATCTATCGCCAGGATGGTCGTGGTGATAGTAAATATCATAACATAAACTATCACGCGTGGTTACGTCTCATAACCTGAGAAGTCCAGAGAAAATCTGAAACAGGAATGTCTTAGAAGAAATTGGTCGTCAGTGTGTTTGGATGGCTGAATCGTAGAACCCGAATAACCATTTGTTTTTTAAATTCGCGAAAATTTTCTTTAAAGAATTCAGCGGAGGTATTGATGACCGGAGGTTTGCCTTCGTCGAATTCTCATTAGTTCTTACATTTATATTATAACGGGCCAACTGAGGAACTTATGCAATGAGGGATATTCATCAAGCTATTTTACAGACCCTCCCAGCTGTAGAAACCGAGTATTATTCTCTATCCGCCCCTTTAACACGGGGAATCTACGGTCAGATTGCCACGCCGGGTCAACTATATGTAGGTTTGCTTTGTGTTGTCATGTCGCACGCTTTAAGTTGACTCTTGTTTAAGTTTACACTAAATGTTTAAGCGCACATTCGAAAATGTCCTGTGGGAGACATTGCTTGAGTTTCGGTTGTATAAATGTCTACACACTGTCCTCCCATGTCATCTGTACTATGCCTGAGCTATTGGCTCAGGTCCGTACAAAAAACAGGTTGTCAAATTGAGCATGTAATGTGACACTTATGATTGGCTTTTTGTAGGTTCGCAGCTGGTTCATATGTATTTGAACATACTACATGTTATCTGTTTAACTGGCAATTCATTTGGACACAAAATAAGTTAATTATAAAATGCAGATGAGAATGAACAAAGTCTAGTTACCACAGAGGCTGATCATTTTAACAATCTAATATCTTTTCAGTGAACCCAGGCTACTAAACTCACAACCATACTTAAGCCTAACCTGTTATGGAGTTGCTTTTTAATGAAAATATTTTCCTGGATCAGTTTGGACAAATATCATAATAAACAAGCCTGAAAGGAATCTATACTGGTTTCAGGGCAAGTTATTCAAAAGATTACCCTTTGCAGTAACACCAGCGCCCTCAATTTAATGTTATTCTCAGAAAAAGTGACGATTATAAATATTAAGATAATCATTTGTACAAAGTTCTACATCACATGTTAAGTGGCATTTAATTTTAAACTAATAATCCTTCTTCAAATTTCAGTCATGTAGTCTATGGAAATGGCAGGTTTCCTTCCCTATATTGAAAGGCTTCCAATTTTGTCCTATTTAGTACCAATTGTCAATGACTTAGTGTGAAAATTTCAGCCCTACAGTAGATTAGGTAGCGTAATTCAGAAAACGTGATGACAGATTTGTTCCATTCTAATTGAGCGTTGTGTATTTTGTTTATTAATCTAACAGGTTTCGAAAAGGTCTTCCACGATATACTAGCTAAAAGCCCTGACACATGTTTCGCTGATTTTTTACCACGAGGCGTCCGGCCGACCACTTAGTCCCCAGCGTGTCGCATGTATTTTCTGGAAGATATTCCGCTTTCGGAATTTCAGATTTCCAATCCCCTAATAAATTAATGCGCTCAATTAAAACAAATCAACCGAATAAGGCTGCATAGACTCAACCCGAAGGTTGATATGAATGTCGGAGCTACAATTCCTCAGCCACAGTGGGTTGGATATAGATCAGGATAGTCATGTCTACTTTCGGGCTGAATCTGCAAGACTTCAAACCAAATTATCCACCCTAAGTTAGCGTATTAAATAGTGAAGTGATTAATAGGCTGTAGAAGTTTTGTATTCATACGGAACGCTTCACATAATTTTTTTTATCGACGAATCTTGTATTTTGTGGCCGATATCATTGTTATATTACAACAAGGACGTTTTTTGCGTTGATGACTGACTATATCTGCGCACTGGTACACGGCTATATACTGAGCGCGTGAATGTAAAAGTAAAGGGTATATAAATCTATCGTCGTCAAGTTAAAACATGATTTTTTCTGTCTGTATAAATCAGGTAAGACAAGGTGCGAATAAGCATGCATGTACAGTAAAACAGGAATATGTACGTAAAAAACTTAAATTTACAAATCTTTACGGCGTTTTACCCCGAAATATAATAACGACGATTACAGACAATATTTTGTTTTAGTGCCTCCGTACTTTCGAGGTGCAGGCGAAAATGTCATTGCTAAACGCAAAGAAGCCCACCAGTCATGTAAATTACAATTTTTCGCTCATTTCATGCGCTTTTTCGCGCTTTTCGATTCGATTTTTTTTCATAAAATCTCATTCTTAATCAAAGTACATTCAGTACGTTTTTGCGTTTCCACCGAACGAAAAATGATTCAATGTTGATGGGGAGTTTTGTTGTTTCTTAGTTTCCGTCCAAGGCTTAAATATTTCACAGTTCAATCTATAAAGACGACTACTGTCTCAGTTTTCTTGACTTTCTACGGAAGAAATAAGAATTTTGGAGCATGGGCCTCCTGTTTATAACAGATTATATTAACTGTCGTTAGAAAGAAATTTGATACCGTACTAGCACATATTTCATTGAAGAGGAACGCTTATGTAATTTTTCCAATTAAAAGACGCAGCAGCGAATGGCAGCCTTGGACGCGCGAATGAATTCTCCCATTTGTTTACATGGCATTCGCTGAACCACGAACTTTTTCAAAATGTTTTTGGGTGGCATAATTATTTTTCACAAAATGCAAATTTATCCGCTTTCCGTATACAGTTATTTTAAGTAAGGTATCATTTCAGATGGAGAATTCGTCAGTGTTTGTTATTCGAATTTATAATTACCCCATCGTCGTGGGGGCTGTAAACATTGTCGGGACTGGGCCAAAATTGTTAATAAGTAATTCGGACTTGTTTGCATCTAACGCTTAGAAAATATTTCAGCGTATTTTACCTGTGTAAGTAGATAGAAAGGGATGGAAATGGTCTATTAATTGGCTCATTACGACTGCTTACAAAAGTTTTCAAAGCTGGAGTATTCCAACCAAGACTTTCACGCAGGACCCCGCTTTTTAACAGGCGGCTTACTTGAAATAACAAGTGCAACCTATTCGGGGCTAAAACTCCAACCAACCCCTTTGTACGCATTATTCATACAAACAGGTAACATTAAAGATATGAGGTCCACCTCAGAGTTTAAAAGTTGTCTGTGTCTTTTATAAAAGAAACTTTCGAAAAACGAAGTTTTCATTCAAAAGGACCATAAAACTGAAGACAATAATAAGAACAGAACGGTTTTTTGCCAACCGATTACCAAATAATGTGGATATTTGTTTATCTGACATTTTAAATCAAGAATCAATAGGAGGGTCAATCGAACATAAAGGAAGCCACAACTACGTAGCTGTTTATAACAAGCATCGATATTTGGACCGAATAGTCCTCCTGACAACTACAAGCCCTCAGTAAATCAAGCCATTTTAGGCTATTTCACTCCACGATATAAAACAATCATATTAGGGAGGTGTCCAAGCATATCGTAGTGATACTTGGAGTTTAGAATCATCCTAGGCAGATGGTTACATGGGAATTAATGGTCAGATAAACACTGGGAGCATTTTATTATGGTATCTTGTGTTCAATGTCGTAGACAGTTCTCTGCATCTTTAGATCAAACTGGACAAACATTATGATCGCGTATTTCAAGTCAAACATTTGTCTGTTGGTTGTAAGGGTGTCTGACACAGAACACTGTACTTTTACCAAAAGAAGTGACAAAAAGTACTCAGACGTACTGAAAAAAGTCGTTGGGAGACATAACCATCATCCGAACGTTTGACTGAATGCACGAATATTTACATCTGTACATAAGTCCGGTATTGCATAATTATGGCGTTCTGCATGTACTTCTACAGTTTGTCTGTTGTTTCAAAATTCTGCCAAGGAGCGTTTCTATGGGTTCTAAGGCTCCGACCAATCCCTATATGATGTTAAGGCTTGACAATAAGAGCCTAGTCCTTTAATACGTATTCGTACATATTAGCAAACAGCAGCCGATTAAATGGTCGACCGGGCGTTTCAATGGATTTAATACAGGCTACGCGTTAGAGAACAGCAAAATCTTTATATTTCCTATATTACAGAAATTATGTTAAGTCTGAAGTTAAGCTGCTGTTCTAAGTTGACTAGTTTAAAGGACACATCGTATTATTGTTCAAGTGTAAACAATATCGACATCTTAAGTTAAGGTTTCATATGTTTTGGCGCATATTGCGCGCTAATGTCCGCATACATCTCGATGCTTGCATTCCCAAAAGACACTTATTGCAAAAGTAAGTATGTAATGTGTTTATGAGACTTTACGGGCCAACGATGCAAATACTCCAGAGAGAAAATACAAAATGGTGTTAAACAGTTAGCTAGGAATTCACCTCTCCGCATTTGGTCCAGGCTTGGGTTTAACTGTGTTTTAGAAGCCGGACAGTTCATCAACAGTGGCGTTTCTGACGAGAGAGTCATGATCAGCTGAGGGTAAAAAAATTGTGGTTCTCTTCTCGAACCTAAAAACAAAATGGAATGTATTAATGCCCTTTAGCATTTCGGCAAGACCGGTGGGCGTCGCCCAAACTTTCCTGTCTTATACCAGCAACCAATAAAGGAGACTTAAGACTCTAGGTTATGACGTCTGATGCCACATCGACTGTCCAACTCTAACTATTTATTTTACGCAGATTAAAGTGAATGTATATCAATGAAAATTATCTGCACGGTATCAGTTCCATCTTTCTTAACTTCCTAGTTATATTATTTACCGTTTAGGTAGTTATATCGTGAGAAATGTAATGTTTTGAACTTTGACATGTATTTAATATGGCAGGACACTTCGTTTGCTTACATTTTTGCATGCACTGAAATTTTTCCGACTAATCTGTGGGGTTTTTATTTTTTTAAGTATATTGTTAGGTCAAGCTCTATCAAAGAACGCATCTTGAACCTGTTGAAAATCGCCTTGTAACAACTACAGAAACCGTTGTTTAACAGAAACGGGCGATCAGCCAGCTTGTTCATGTACCTCCATGAGGAAAGGTTCACCAAAAACTTATCAAGAGCAAATCATATGTTAATGGAACAGGGCCGTCCCAAACAATGGAACTAAACAAATCATTTTATCTGCTCGTTTTACGAATGACCATAACTAAGTAGCATTAGCAGCCAGCACTGTTCATTCCCTGTTACGCGCTCAAGAAAAAACCCATCATGTGTGGCCACGCGAAACCAAACCGGAGGTAGATTTTTGAAATGCCCTTTCAGTCTATGCGAGCCTTTTATGTTGTCTACCTGTTCAGAGAAAAGCATGTCATTGTTTTTCTCAGAAGACAGTAGTGTTCAATTAATTTTCGGTAGAGACCAAATTAAAAGATTTTACCTGATCTTCGCATAACGTTTGCAGTCCAAATTTGGAGAGGGAAACAGCAGGAAAAGGAGGGTTTTAAAAGTTCCGAAAACCAGAACATTGGCGAAAGATGTAGCGTGCGTTCCTTCCCCTTGAATGACGCAATGTTGGTTTTATTGAATTATGTCTGCATGGATGCACATCAGCCTAAAAGTATCTCATAAAAAGGATCATGCCTTGGGATTAAACGTTATTTCAGATTTCCATTATGAATTAGACTCGACAGTCACAGATTTGTCCTAACTACACGCTGTAATAGGTCCTCAGGCTTGCTTGGATTTTCTATGTAAAACCCTCGCAGGTGGCCGGACGGCGAGGACCAAGGAATGATCGAGGAGAGATATAGATAGCAGAGATCAAAAAGTTTATTTTTCGTCTAGTTGCTCGTGGCTTGCAGAACGCTGAAAAAATCTGATAAAGTTTAATAAAGATTAATTTTCTTTTTCACGGCAAACGCGACAATCTACTCAAGAGAAAATATTTAATTCTCCATCCAATCACTATAAAAATAGAGTAGCTACCTAAAAATAAGTTGAGCTGTTTTACAGGCAATCTCTTTTGCGTCACGTAAAATTATAGGGAAAATACTCGGAGAAATCCAGAGTCTTGTTTCGGATTGCCGGAATACGGCTTAAGGCAAAACATGAACGGGGGCCATAATAAAGGCAATTGTAAAAAGTTGCAATTTTCATGCCGTTAAGACTAGTGCGCTGAACTTCAATGTATTCGACCATGTAGTTGCAAAACACTTGTACTGGAGCGATTTTTACTGATGAATCGTAAAACTGAAAGGAAAACAGGCATTTTCGATTTACTTTTTTGATCTGCGTTCAGAACTTTTGGAGGCGTTCAAATAGCGACGATCAATCAGTAACTGAGGAGTCATGCTGCAACGACCGTTGCTTAATTATTGTCAGTCACCGGCTAGTCATACACACCTCTAGGAATGGCCAACCCAGTCTCCCCAGCTTTTTAAGTAGGACCGCTTGGTTGCTTAGATTTGTCGATATTCTAGGGAGGAGAAGAAACTGCTGTCATGCTAGCTGCTTCGCAAGTCTCTAAGGCATGAGTTTTATTATACATTTATGATCTTATGCGAACTTCCTGGAAAAAGTTGAACCAAGTCTTTTGGGACATGATACTTTGGGTTCGGTTTGGAAAATGCCTAGACTGCGCAGTTTGAGCCAACAAGACTTAATTGCGATTGATATACTCAGAGCTAACGATTAATTTATGTACCAATAAAGGAACTAAAACAGATGTCTTAATTGGTGAGCAAATAAGTGTCATATTTATCAGTGGATTGTATGACTGTAAAGCACGCAAATGTAAACGGTAACATAATCCAATAGGTTAAGATACGAAAGTCTTCGAGTTATCTTATTGTGCACAAACAAGAGTCTTTAGAAAAAAGGACGCGCTTTGAACACTTCACTCCAAGTATTTGAAATAATTTGTTTATTTGAGACATTAGATATTACCATAAAATATTTGAGAAAAACCGGACCACCTTCCCATAACCCGCGTAGTTTCAGGCGGTCGTATCAAGTGTTAGACCAAACGTCTGGCCCTTTACGAAAAACCTTTCGGGAATACACCTCGTAATTCGTCGAAAAGAATTAAAAAAGAGGTTCCTGTTAATTATGTTGTAACAGGCAGAGAAACCTACAACACAGGTCCACTTATTTATGCGATGAATGCTGCCAGACATTCGCTTAAGCAGCATGAAGCCTTTTTAAGTGCACAAATCCTCGTCTGAGAACCTCAGTGTCGCGGAAAGTTTACTGTTATGGCGGAAAATAGTCTAATGAGAAAATAATGGTCCGAATTTACTCTTTTAATTCGGCATTTGGCATTGCATTAGAATGGTTCATAACACACAATGCAACCATGGATGAATAGGCTCGTTTGCCCAGTGTAGGTCTCAAATCTTGTGCAACGGCAAAATGTCTGACACCTTGTTGGTCAGGCTGAACAGTGAAAAATACTTACGAAATGCTATTTTGCAGCTTTTCAGTTTTGTCTCTTAATCTTTAGGTACCTGACTATTAACTGTTGTCTTAAGATGTCTTGGGGCGTTCGGTTTAAACTAGACTGCTTCCATTCTTGACAGCGCTTTTAATTTGACATCCAAACTCGTTAAACTACTTCCACTACTGCTGCGATATTAACTCGGTTACCGGATTGCACTGCTAACACCAGGCTTAGATCGCAACGGGATATAGTCATTTCATCCGAATCAGGTGGGTGAAGAGTTAATCCTCTGACTTCGCTTTGTCCGTCTAACGGAATGCTGTGCAGAAGTTGTTATGCACGCGAAGCCTAGCTACAGGGAACATTGGCTAACAAGGGGCGGGTATTTCCCAAAATACATTATTCCCATAGGAAGACTCAAATGCTGACGACGTTACAAAGTACCCCTTCCCACTAACATTTGATTTTTTAAAAGTCAGAGTCCTTGTGCATGACTCTCTGGAAGTAGTAAGTGTTAACCGTTTTGGCAGTCCACCACATTCCCACAGACATCAGCGGTTTCTCTCTTGTAAACAGGAGCAACTTTAGCAGCCGACTTCTCCTGCATGCTACATGTTTGTGTTATCCGATTATAATAACTCGTCAAACAACCAGAACAACTCTTGTTATCGTGGACGCGCAGCAATTTGCATAGAACCAAGTTGTTTATTTGTGCCTTCGGGAAAGTATCCGACATACATGGCACTTCAGCTAAAATAAGCGCAGATGGTAGCTAAAAGTTCTTTCAGGTTTTGGTCAATTTGTTGCATTTAGTTGAAGCAGTAGGATATATATCGTTCGAATCAAATACTTGCATACTTTTCAAGGTTCAACCAGACGCCAATCATATTTTCATGTCAGATGTGTCGCCTCAACTTGATTAACCTAAAGGGGGTGGCTTTCAGACCGAACGCTTATTAGGTGGGTCGCACTATAACGAAACATTAACAAAACAAGGGTGGAAATGCTTAAACTGTGTTTATCTTGGTGGCGTGCACACATTCTCCACGCGACACAACCACGGGTTTGATTAGTAGGATGAGGGCAAAATCACACCTGAAAGGCCACAGAGGGGATCGCGTGGTACTTCGCAGTGCAAGGTCACTGTAGTGGGACCACGGAGTTCCAATTCATCCAAACATTCCATTACTAATCCTATTTAGCCACTCGCTGGAAGGATATAATAAAGAGGGCGCGAGCGGGACTCGAAGTACGCGCGGGGAGGCGCGTGTTAACTGGTACCTGAGGTGAACGAGGATGGCGTAGAAGCACTTGTCCCCCGCGTGACACAGTTGCTCGCTTAATTAAAATAGTAAGGAAAGCGTAAACACGTGATCTTTATAGGTTCAGCGTAATTCACATCGGCTAAAATGTTTTAAAAAACAGATAACATAGAATTAATGAAGTGGGGCTGCAGAACCAAAACTCGTCAACTTCGGAGACGATAGTCGCTTTTGCACAAAGTAATTGATCTAGACACTTAAAAATCAGGAGTGCCATGATCCTAAATCTATGAATGACAGTTAGTTGATGGAACTAGAAATCATTTAACAAGCTTGGATTCGATGGAGGGAAAAATCATGGAAAGTCTTTATCGTTAGAGAGAGAGCACTCCCAGTAAATCGGCACTGGTTAACCACATTAACATGCCATAGGGAACGTTTATTATTTTGAGTAGGTTTTAGTTTCATAACTTATAGGACGGCTTATGTACTGTTTAGTTTTACTGGCATTTACGCTACAACCCACCTTTAAGAAACAACGTGGCTCGCTCTGCGTCTTTAAGTTAGGCAGTATTTAAACAGCCGTTCCAATTCGTAATCAGTGTCGTGGGAAATTTCAGCCTACTGAATGTCATGTGCTCTTACAAAACAAGAATCCAATATCACATTTAGTCCGAGGTAACCAGATGAACCTACAAGTGTATCAACTGTCTTGCAATGGCCCCAAATCTCTGATTTCATCAAGAAATGATCGCACAAGAGTTAGAACATATCGTCATCAGCCAGCATGAAGGAGTTTTTTGCGCTATTTTATCGATAACATGTGCAAAATTGTCAGGAAAACAATGCTGTAGTATCCTTACAACCAAATCAAAGCTACCTTGCATGATACGCAATTCGTGTTGAAAGAAAATACGGAGCGCGGGCGTTCTGCGTTGGTGTACTCGACTGACGAAGCCATAAGTCTGAAATAGAGACAACAGTTCACAGAGGTGCTGTATCCTTTGCGTTGCGTATTTACTTACACTCTGTTTTATTTTCGAATGTCCGCCTTCTGGTGTGGGATAGTACAAAAAATGTTCTCTACAGACTGAACACCGCGTTTGAAATGCCACATGCTTTTGTAACTCACTGTGGTAAGATAAAACAATGCGTAAATGCCAACATAACCCGAGTCTGGACACACAATTTAGCCGCATGAGGTAATTACAGAAGCCTTTGCTAACAGGGTAACCCACCAGCCCTCCTCATGCGGGCCCTGATACCATCACAGTAGCCAATCACACCCTACAAATTTTTTGACGGCCGCTGGTCAAACCCGGTGTAATGTCTGCATCAGATCTAATCTCCATCTTTTTATATCTGCAAAAGCAAGTGGGGAAACCTTGAAGCCTTAAAGTATGTCAACTCCTGGTGTGAGAGTAGATTTGAGCTGTTCTAGTCTGAAAGCAGGAATACAAGGCAATGTTAAAGAAGCATTTTATAATCAACATATTCGTGTTATTAGTTCGTTTTCAATGTAAAGCCCGCCAATGAGTTAAATCTAAACGGCGAGATTATTTTAGAGGGGTCTCTCTCTTTCAACGTAAAATAAGAGCCTAACGTTAATAAAATAGGGAAGAAATAGAACGACCAGTTGAAAGGACTCATCATGAACATCTTCCCACACGATTTTATAATTATAAATGACTAGGATACAGTAAACGCGCTAGCCATGAAGTGTTGACCGAAATTCCGAAATGCGTGTTCAACCCGAAAAGATTACGCAAGGGGAACTGTAATAGAAATTACCGTGCAGTACAATTCCAAGATATTTCACCTACTTCGGGAAGCCGGCTTTTGAACGAACTCATTTTCAACCGCCTATAAAAACTACACTCTGTAAAAGTGACTAGTTCAGTGATACACATTTTCACACTGACTTTCGACGCCCATATAAAGTCAAATGTACCTCATAAACGCCGTGCACAAAAATATCCATTCTTTTATTTATTCGACAGAAAATGACGTCTCCTTCAGATATGACACTTAAAGGACTCTAACAAACTTTGCTAATTCCCGCATGATTTTTAATCCGACCTGTCGATGCATTTGAACTCGGAGTTTCCAAACTACCAGCTGTATAGTTTCTGTTTGCGAAAAAATCACACATTGGTATACTCTGCTAAGATCAGACCATATGGCATTTTTTTAAATTTTGCGGTGGATTTGGGTCATATCGTAAACTTTCCAAGCAACATTAGTAATTGCAGAGGTGATTTTTATGGACGGGCATTTACGGTCTTAAAAACCTCATAAGTAGGAACATTATGAAGACCAAATTATGCTCCTATTTCAAGTATAAAATTTTAGAAAGACGTAATTTGCTACCAAATGAGTTAAAGAATGAATACTTTTGTGCATGTTTTCTATGAAATATATTTGAATTTATAAGGAGATCTAAAATCAATAAGGAAAAATCACACTATCTAAGTAGTTATTTTTGACAAAGTGTAGTTTTGCAGGTAGCTGGAAAGGAGTTTGTCAAAGGGCCAGCGTACTGAAATAACTGGATTATCATGGGATTATGCAGCAGAGTGATTAATGTTGCAGCCCTACTTATGTAATATTTTCCAGTCGAAAGCGCATTCTGGAATTCCGGTCAACATTTCGTGAGATAGCAAATTTTTATAACACTACCGGCCTTGAAATTCATATAACATATCTATTCAAACCTCTCAAAATTCCGTGGAGTGCATCAAATATTCTCCTCAGATATATGGAACTAAAATGCCGAATCCTAGTCTAGTGTACGCCAGTAGCGTCAACATACATTATCCTCTTTAGTCCTAAGTGGGTGTGTTTATCTCACTTCCACCATAAGCACAGAACATCAAGCCTGAACTTGTGCAAACCTTAACATGGCGGCTAGAAAATAAATTTTTTTAGATTTTCTAGTCAATCCATAATTTTCACGAGCATATAACACTGGAAACTAATTTTGGCTTAAACAAAAGGAATTCGTCTTTGGAATTTTGGATAGTGTGTATTATTTTATATCCCTCTGGTTTGCAAGCCTTCGGACGGTGCTGAGCAGCAACAAAACCTCAAAGGCCTCCTCGCCATTCACGCTCAACTTCGTTCTTGGTATTTTACGAAGTAAGGTTTTTTCCCTCAGCATGCCTGATTTCCCATTGTTTTGGTTTAAATGCAGAACAACTTGGCTCTCTTAATTTAATTGGTTATGCTAAATGTACCAACCCAGTACTATCATGTACCTTTCATAAAGCTGCCTTCGTCTGATTGGCTAGCCCGCATTCTACAAAACACTGTCAAACTGACGGCGAAAGTGGATTACGTTTTTGCGGATCATTAAACTGTTCTTACTGAAATGCCGATTACAGTCTGATACCTAATTGCGCTAAATAATCATAAGACGTCGTCTGTGTTCTGACAAACCTCCTCGCAACAGCAACTTCATAATTTAAGTTTCACTCAAGTATTTCTTAATGCACGAACGATAGAGTATTCTATTTCTGAACACGCGTCCTCAACATGCTTCTCTGGATTGCCATTTTGGCAGGTTTTTATGCTGTTACCTCTATGCCAGTGATCGACGAATACCTCAGAGACCTAAGAATGGAGGACGTGTTGGCTGTTCCAGCGCACCGGAAGAGGAATTATAACATGCCACTAGATGTCGTCGATGGCGCTCCTCGAAAACCCAAATCCTTTAGGAGCGTGGGTCATCTTGTGAGGTACCTCGCAAAGCTGAACGAATACTACATTCTCTTCGGACGACCACGGTAGTTAAACACGGTCTTTTCGTCATCAAAAATCGAGTTTATTGCATTATGCAGTTTAAATAATTTTCTTCATTCTGGTTGAAATGACCTGCTTCTAACTGAATAATGCAATTTAGTTTTGATGACTTTTTTGTCCTCCCAAGTCACCTTCTATCCTCAAATAAAAAATAATTATTAGAATGGTGCCTACGCTTCAAGATACTGCAGCAAGTCCAGAGACTTGGACGATGTATGATTTGAAAGCACTTGACAATAGTTTTCAATTAAGACTGAAATGAACTAAAAAACCTGTTTATACTTCTCTTCACCTGTATCAATGTCAAATCTGCCAAAACTGCAGCTTTACTGCGGCTTATATCTTACTAAATTTTAGTAAAATTTATTGTTTTTGCTGTAAAACCAATATACTGGCGGTAAGTCAGGACTAAATAACTACTTTCAAAATCTTAGAGATTCTTTTCTGTTGCCTAGGTTAATCGAAAGTTAATGGCTTTTCGAGATATATTTGATGTCGGCATTAATTTTATGCAACTAATAACAGGTCGGGCTCCATATTTAAAGCATTACAGTCATTTGTAGCCCTTTTCTCAGTTTGGAAATATGGCTTCATCTTGAATTCATGTTACTCCTGAGTGGCAATGAAGTTAGCTCCAATGTGGGTGTGTGTGGAGTTGTTGGGAGTAACTGCGTTGAAAGGCGAACGCTCGTGAATAGTTTTGACCTGCCTCTGTGGGATCTTAACGAACTAGGTCACAACTACCCCCATCATACAAAAATGTAACGGCTTACTCTCATCACGATCAAGAGCAGTGTCTTCGTTGATAAATCATACAGCCCTTCCCGCAATATTAAAGCAATTTAAACTGTCCACAATTTATAGTCAGAAGTATATGTGAAATGTTGAATATCTGTTTGCAAAGCTTTTGTCAATATTTCTGTCCTTTAGAAGTTCGCAACGAAACTAAACAAACTTCCTACCCTTGTGACAAGTTCCAAAGGGTTTCCGGCCTGTGTATCCCATTTGTGTTTGACAGCGACCATCTTTAGCTCTTTATGTTTTGGTGAATTAGAGAAGACCATTTGATGAGTGCTCTGTTGTAAGTAAACAGTAAGACACCGTAAGCTCTAAGCTATGCTCGGGGTCCTCAGAACTTAAGACCCATTGATACCTTATTCTTAAGTAGCCAATATTTTTAATTGAGAACACTGAAGTCCGCTGACAATAAGAAAGGGACCAATAACGTGGGAGACTTTTCACCCGACTGTTATGATTTCGCAAAGGAAATTTAAATCTTTTGAGTGGACACTTCAGGCAAGTGGATTTACAGATATATAACAGCTTCTTCAGAGGCAAACTACATATCAGGTGTAAAAGTCAATGTAAAATGCAGAATATCTTATGGTAGGGGGCGCTCACCGATCGTTCGTACGGAAGTCATTCGTTCCGTTGTGCCTTATGGGCTCTCTCTCGAGCCCAACCAGCAGCCGCACAGCGGCGCATGATATAGGCGGAATAGCATTACCGACAAAGACAAGGGAGACTGGAATGGCCATTTCTGGCTTATTAGCCGTCGTCAGCCAGCCATATCCAACCCCGAAGTGTGGAACACCCGAGGCTCTAACTAGCGACCTGTTATTTAGAAGTTCACGCCTTTAACCACTGGGCCACGGGCCCGTTGCCTTGTGGTCGCGAGTTCGAGGCTCGGGTGTTCCACACTTCGGGGTTGGGTATGGCTGGCTGACGACGGCTAATAAGCCAGAAATGGCCATTCCGGTCTCCCTTGTCTTTGTCGATAATACTATTCTGCCTATATCACGCGCCGCTGTGCGGCTGCTGGTTGGGCTCGAGAGAAAGCCCATAAGGCACAACGGAACGAGTGAGTTCCGTAAGAACGTTCGGTGAGCGTCCCCTACCATTGTATATTTCCGATCGAAACCGACAAGTCAACGGGCTCGTGGCCCAGTGGTTAGAGGCGTGGACTTCTAAATACCAGGTCGCGAGTTCGAGCACTAGAATAGTTTATGTATACATCAGTGAGGCCACAAAAATCACTCCCATTCCTTAGTATGCATACACAGACAGATCGTTCTGACGCACATTTTGGCCTTCGATAAGCTCTCTTTATCTCTACAAGGACATCAGTAGGCGTGCGTCATTGAAGGTAACTCAAATGGTCATGTTTGGAACTATTACATTAATGAAAACCTATTTCTAATTGTCCTAGAACTGCAGTGTTGTTTATACGACTCTGCATGGTGCACTCACCAAAGTGTACATTTTATTTTAAAACCGCTTCTATCATACCACCAACATGACAGTTCGGTTTAAAATATCTTCTGAACGTTTACACAGAAGTACATATAGTGAACAAGGTTAAACTAACCCTTTTTTATGTTTTTGAATGTCCAGAAGATAAGAATGTCTTTCCTATAGTTTTTGGCGATTGAAAGTATTGCCAAATTTACCGTCTCTTGAATAAACATGCAAGCTATTTAAGTGTAGCATTAGGAGTTCCTTTTTTATCAGTGCTAATTTATTCTGCCATTTTTGACCATATATCTATTCGCATAAGAGTCCATTGAAGACACCTACAGGCCATCGAAACTAACCAACTAAATTTTTAAAACCTAAATAAATTCTCAAGTTTTTTTTTCTGCAAAAGTCTCCTTTAGATTATACCTTTTGGAGATTATAACATACGTCTATAGACGCCATGTGGAAGCCTACCCAAACCTTTTAACTTTTCTGGAAAATATAAAAGCCCATTATATCGCTATTACGCCAGGAAATTACTGCGAGGAAATAGGTATTTCAAATACTTGAGAACATTTTTAGAGTAAGGCTATTTTCTACCAACCTGTTTAATTTACAGCGTCACATTGTGTACGTTGTTTTTACGTAAAACGCCCGATCCAGTTGTTATGCTGATGTATAGTAAGTCACTGCTCATAACTAAAAGTTAAACATGTGGACCAGGTTTAGACCTTCTGTAAGAAAGCAGCTCCAGGAACAAAAAACATAATATCACTTCCAAAATTAGCTAGTTGAGCGCTTTGTTAACCACATTACTAGAGTTCTTGGCAAAAATGTACGAACAAGTGGCAAATTCAAACGAGGAGGGGACTTAGATAAATTATTTCTGGCTTTTTCTTACCGAGTCTTCATAATCAAGTGCTTAGCTTAAATTCAGCCGATGCTTGGGTAGTTACTCGTTCAAATCTCGGAGTTATTTGACCTGCGGTTAGAATAAGGTTGACGGCCGTCAGAAAATGAATTAAAATAGTCATCACAATCCCCCTTTTTGTCGGCAGCCCATACATACTGACCGTCCCTGACGTCCATAGATCTTGTTATTCTATGATTTTGTACTTTTCTTTTTATGAGCATGCTGACTACACATATTTTAATTGCTTACAATTTATTAATGTGAACTGGCGACGGCATATGAGTTGAACCGACCTACTGATCTCGTTTTCTGACGATCATTATATTTTTTCGTAGCATATAGTTGTCTAGATCGTTTGTATAAATGTCAGCATATTCGCTTGCTCGGCTATCTACCCACGCGTATTATATTATAAATGAAAGACTGATGTGCTTACTGGGCAGCATTACAAACTCCAGGTTCACCATGGTTTCCAAATTACGAAATCGCCTTTTTTCAGTTAAGCAGGAAGACTACGTTCAAGAAGTCCCGTAAGTACCACTGTTAGTGCAGCATTTGAGATTCATAATCGATTTCGGCATGTATGAAATAAGTAGCAGTTGAGTGAGAGCCCTCTTCCGCCGCACAAATAACAGTCTACGGATCCTAGTAACGCCATATATAGGTTAGTTTTACCGCCAGTGTTGTTTTTTTTTCTAATATGCGCTTCGCCGTCGTGTGATCTTATATCATTTTATGGCTCGGCATTTATCCACGCCGTTCTTCTAAGAACACTATCAATGTCCATGCATTGTCTTAGCGGTTGATAGCCCAAGAAAAAACTTTTTTGCTGGTTATTCGACTATTGGGATACGAAATTTTCGATACCATTATGTAGTCATCTTTAATTTTATGACCCCGCTGCTCGTGGTGGCCTTGAGCCGGTGTGACGTTCCAACCCCTATTCTCGTAGCAGTGTGCTCCACCGCTTTTGAGACGTCCTTAAAGTATGGCGGAGAGTGCCATATCCTTATTAGTGTTACTCTTTGAGCGCTCGGTGGCGAACGAATGGGCAGCGGTTTAAAAACGCTTTCGGATAACCATCCTTCATGAATTGGTTGCGGGGATATCGGATCTCACGGGCGTTTTTCTCCGATTCGCTGGATCCGTTCCCATGCAGCTTCGTTTGTGGGTCGACGGATGGTTTTCATCAGAAGTGAGAAGCTGCGCGGGGTCTGTTGCCTTCATGTAAATTGTCGTTTCAGTTTCGCCGTCAGAACTTCGCCTGACGGGCACATTAATGACGAAGAGTCGTTTCTGAGGTTCTTCTTTCCTTGCTTATTGTATATCAGGGGAAACTACATTAAGCAGACAATGGAAATTCTGTGGCGTGTCCTTCCTGATGAGAAAAAAAAGTATCGCCAACGAAATGGCACTAAAATACCGGCTCATGCTGGACGAAGATTATCTTTTCTAGCTTCTGTAGGACCACCTTTCCAACACCACCGAGGATATGACATTCTCTGCCATAGATAAGGCCGTCACACAAACGACCGAGCGCTTTATTACGGGATTAGCAGTTGAAATTGCACACCAGACCAAAATTACCATAAACAGCAGGGTTATAAACTTAAAGGCTGTTGGAATTCTGAGGAAACGTCGTTGGGAGTAGTGTATCGCATGCCGTGTCAAGACTGTCCTTGTTACTGCACAGGTCGGAAGGAAGGCATGGTCGAATTTCGCATATACGAATATAAGCTGCTTGTGAGACGAGGTGAAGAACTATCAAGAGTGGCTGTTTACGCTTACAAAATAGATCATGAGTTTAGCCTCACAGCTACCAAGATAATTGTCCGCATCGGAAAAAAGAGAGACCGGGAATAGATTGAAATCTAGACCTCAGATGAGAACTCGGTGAATTAATGTGCCATCTGGAGCCGGTGTGCTGAGCTCCGCACAGTAGTCTCCAGTTCTTCGTCCCTGATCGGTGATTGGTTTGTACCCCTCGCTCTTTTGTTGTTGCTATCTCTGACGACAGACTCCAACAGGAATTCGAAAGCTTATAACAATGTACAAACCGTCCCAGTGCTTGACCAGTTTTCTTTATTCATGTAAGTACATTTCATAGAAACCGGGCACAAAAAGTGACGCCTTGTGCTTTTCGGTAGAAATTATGTCTTCAGATTTTATGATCAAGAGAAAGGGTATCCGTTATTTTTAAAAAAAGCTTTACTATTCCTGAATTTGCGTCATTGCATTTGCATTTGAAGTTTCTTATGTGTAAACTGTCGATTTTTTACGTAAGTAAAATCATGTGTTCCTATTTCCTGTTAAAAAGGTGACATCTTGCCTTCATGAGATGTGGCAATGAATGTGGATCATTTCTTATGCCACAAATGGACCAACACTAAACGAAAACACGCTCCACAATTTCACTTAGTATTTCATTAGATCGACCAACTACCATATGACTAGTTTCCTCCATGAAACTGAACAGATAGCTATTTGCTAGAACTTTCCGTGTAAGTTGACTTGTTACGACTCTACAAATTCCTCCCACTGTTCAGTGTGATGTGCGGTAAAGGGCCTAATGTCGCCCACACTCAAAGAGAAAATCTATCCTTTTGTGACGACTGACGTTTTTCTGCAGACAGGGGTTTTTGAATTGCATTACATTTAGATCGAGAACGTAATTTCAATTTGTCGTTCGGACGTGACGTACAGTGCGTGACCTATCTCATGAAATGTTGGCTGAAATTCTGAAATGCGTTTTCGATTAGGAAGGATTACTTGGTAGCGGTTGTAATACTGATTATTGTAAGGCAAACTCTTATAACATTTTGGACTCGGCAGGATGTCGGCTTTAGAATGCACTTCTTTTCAATCTCCTGTAGAAAGCGTGCTCGGTAAAAAATGACTACTTAATTTGCATGCATTTTCCCAGAGATTTTCGATGGTCCTGGAAATTCAAATATATTTTATAGAAACCACAAACAAAAATGTGCTTTCTTTTAGTCAATGAATAGAGAATCACATCTTCTTTATATTTTATACTTAAGGAAGGAGTATAATTAGGTTTTAAAAAAGTTTTCTAATTACCGAACAATTTGGAGCCTGATCATTCGTAGCATTAGCGCTTAGTGATTACACGTTACAAGGTGCATGCGTTCCACGTAAAGAAAATCCCATATTTATCTATGTCATTAAAGAGATATCATACAGGGTCCATAAAATTTTACAATGGATGCGGACCATGTTGTACATTTCATGAGGAGCAGTGGTAAACGGCCAGGTACGATGCTATGTGAATGGACATATCGTGGTCTTAAAAAGTCTCATAATTAGAAACTTTTTTAAAACCTAATTATACTCCTTCCTTAGGTATAAAATATAAAGAAGATGTGATTCTCTATTCATTGACTAAAAGAAAGCACATTTTTGTTTGTGGTTTCTATAAAATATATTTGAATTTCCAGGACCATCGAAAATCTCTGGGAAAATGCATGCTAATTAAGTAGTCATTTTTTACCGAGCACGCTTTCTACAGGAGATTGAAAAGAAGTGCATTCTAAAGCCGACATCCTGCCGAGTCCAAAATGTTATAAGAGTTTGCCTTACAATAATCAGTATTACAACCGCTACCAAGTAATCCTTCCTAATCGAAAACGCATTTCAGAATTTCAGCCAACATTTCATGAGATAGTTCACGCACTGTATTTGAATTATCTGAACCCGTCTCTGAAATTATTTCAAGCATTTAGAAACCACCAATTCCCTTTTTGTCTGTTCATAAGCTGCTTTATCAAGGGTAGGGGACAAAGAGTGCAAAGGCTTTAAGGGTAAATTAAAGAATTCCCCAGCTGTCTTAACAAATAATAGAATTTTTAAAGTGTACTTTCAGGGCTGATGACCGGTGGGGAGCTAAATTTTAATCAGTACATAGGTGGAAATAGTTAGGCTTTCAATCCACAAACTTCACAACACACTACTGTACTCAAACTTAACTTAAAGTCCATTATGTTTCCGAAAGAAAACCATTCCCAGGAAGCACTTTTGGAACTCGAAGTCCGCCGGAAAAGTGTACTCCTTTTCTGCAGCTGGTTAAACTGTTTTCATATTGAGGCAGTATAGACAGTGCTTTCTGCTGCAAGAAGACGAATCATGTAAATGTTGAATTAAGCAATACGGATTTCACAATCAGAATTATTTTAAGATACGATTCCTTTATTCTGCCTAGAAGATGTGTTTGACCACAGCCCGAGTGTTCTGTCTATCAGAACCTTAAGAAAATCTTTATATATTGCAAATAATTATTGTAGTTCTTGATCATATGTCAAGAGTTCTTGGTAACTACGATATTAATTTTTAGGGTGGCGTATGGAAAATAAAATAATTAAATTCTTAGGAGGCTTCTGGATCTGTGAGTTTCCTGTTCCTCAGGAACGCTATAATGCAACATTCCTATTTCATCATCGACAAATATGAGAAATATTTAGCCTGAATACGTTCTCGGAATCTTAGTGGACACCTTACTCTTTTTGGTGTCCTTCGTCGGTGGGTCAGTGGAGACGCCCCACTGTCCGAAAGTTCTTAACGACGCAGCTTTCTCTTGGGGCTAGTTCTTCCGCCAGTGATGGTGTTGGTCCCATTCCTTGGCCAAACAATAAATGACAGCTCACTTTTGAAGCCA
>CACRXP010001323.1:0-34016 GCA_902702965.1 Spirometra erinaceieuropaei
AGGTTCGTCGAATCGAAACCTTTACCATTGAGCCACGAGCCCGCTGTCCTGTCGGTTATGGTCAGGAATGTAAATGCACTTCCAGCATAATCGATAACTCCGATCGTAGCCGACAGGACAGCGGCCCGTAGCTCAAAGTCGACTAGATGTTCAACTCAATGAACAAAGATCATTGGTCCGAATCCCAGGTGCGTCAAACATGCGGTCGGGCATGGCCTACTGGTGACAGTTAGCAAGCCCGAAACGACCAGTTCAGCTACCTCTTCCCTGTCCGTAACCTTGTGCTGCCTATAAGTGTCAAGTTAATCCTCAACTGCAAACAAACACAATTATGATACTGGACTTCACCGTCGCAATGCCCAAAGTCAATTCTTCACATACGAAGTGTGATGAATAGCTATTTTCTGCCTGGTATGACAGACATCATTTTCATGTTCACAGAGCAAACACAGCAGTTGTTTTCAAAAGTAACACATTAACCGCGGTTAAAATTCGTGTACTTTCTGACGCTTTTCGACCGCCTTTGTTTTTTACAAAGCACAGTAGGTGAAAGAGTATAATTCATCGTTCCTGGTTTTTACGGCGTCTGCACAAGTATGAGATGATGCTCCGAGTTTTGCTATTTTTAATCCTAGAGCCGTTGGTTGCCGCTATGTATAAATCGAAAAAGGCTGATTAGTGTCAAGAGGATTCCGCCCGGTGACCTCCGACTTCTTCCGCTCTAGAGTTAAGGTAGGCAAAGATAAAAGATTTATCAAAAAATAAGACTTGTGTCGTAGCTTTTTTGTAATCAGGAAGAACTTACCTTGAAGGAAAACACATCACACGCCGGACCCCAGGCCATACGACTAATAGTATTAACGACGGCGCCGAGTGTTGCCACAGTGCTGAGATATGAGTCGTCGTCAATCTTCATCTGTCCAATGATCTGTGCAGGTGGATAAGCCGTGAGGAATACCATTTTAAACATCTGTGTTCAGCCGCCATACGTGTGCCATAATTACTCTCAGTTACTTGCAAGTTACAAAACGGCAGAAGGAAATTCTAGAGCACTTGCAATCATTGTTGCTGTTTCAAAATAGGGCAATCATCCATTGTCTCGAGGGCCCACTATGTGACACTATCTGATCAAGGAGTACAAGATAAACAATTGAGAGTGGCGAAGAAGGAGACACGACAGCTGAAAAGGTGCGTTATTAGCCCGGATCACCAGAGACAGAGTTAAATAAGGGTAGTATTTTCAGGACGTAGTTGCCCCTCCTCTCGTATAATTTCTCGATGTTTTCAAGCTCGCGTTATTTAAACGCGTTATTTATTGCGGAACGCAAGTGGCAAAGAGAGAGAGACGCACTGACGCAACTGTAACAGTAATTGTTCCTGGACTACTAAAAGCGATTTACATCATACCGTGCGAACCCTTGCACATAACCCAAAAGGACGGCAAAGTATGGGAGGTTTAGCCGATTGCACAACTTGTAGGGGCTGTGCAGCAGACACGTTTCTAGGAATAGACGTATACTGAGCTGTGCTTTGTAGTATTTATTTCGGTTATTACCCAGTTTATCCTGATAAGTTTGCAGGTTCATTAACAACATGTTTTGAATTATTCAAAATGTGCCAAAATACCTATGAATTACGTGAGCCTGGTAGTCATCTGGTGGATTCTAGGTGGATTACTTGGGAAATCCTGCTTGGGCAGTCAACTTTCTGTATCATATTTGGTGGATTCCAGACGTTGCAGTAGGTTGGGCGGATAACTTGACCCAAATGTGATTAAAATCGCGTCGTCCGGCGGGGCCTCGTAGCTCAGGTGGTTAGAGCGTTGGCTTTACTAAAGCCGTCCCCTTAATGCGTGGGTTCGAATCCCACCGAGGCGCCGAATTTTTCACAGTTGGGTCAATATGAATTTACAGACTGACAAAATACAGCAGAAACTGAGCACGCCACTTAGCCACATGGGAATATAAATATAAATTATGTGCCGACAGATCGTCCTTCAATCTGATTTACTGTCACACAATATCTGGTCGTGCATGTCGCATGTGCATACGTTCAACTGCCGGCCAATATCATACAAACGTTAACCGAAGTTAGGAGGTTTATATTCACCTAGAAAGGCCTTTCTGGGTTGGCGTGTAACAGGTGCATCATCGTGCAGAAGAATTTCAAGATATTTCGAGCACTTCAAGATGCCTGCATATGTGCGAGTATTTTTTCCCCATCCACAAGAACTGCAGTCGAAGCAAATTGGCTACTCGGTAGCGGAAATTTTTCTCTAGGTTTCTAGATGCTCCTGTAAATTCACAATTGTTTTGTGAAAAGCTTATACGAAAATATCTACTGTGATGCTCAATTTGCGGTAACAACTGGCTTCGTTAACAATGCACTTGACGAAAGAATGATGATCGGTAAGTTATGTGATTTTCAAGATCATATAGTACCCATTCATTCAACATGATATTTATCCGCTTATTAGTGCTACGTATGAAGTTTTGAGCATAGAGCACGTTATTTGTGCAATAACATAAGCCCTTAACAGCATGTAGAAATATACGCTTCTCGTCCAATGGGAACTACAGAGCGCATAGTTTGTATGCCATGAAGAGGAGTACAACTACAGGGCGGTCCAAAATCATTCGAGAGCTTTAAAAACGTTAAAATCCGAAAAGAGCGCTCTCATCAAAGAACTGTTTTAAAACAGACGTTAACTGTCGCAAACTGGATACCAGCAAAAACAATCTTGCATTCGTTTGCTATGAAATCTTTTTCAACTAACAAGGATAATGATGTTCAACAAGGAAACTCATTCAACATGAATAATCATTTTTCCAGAATACACGCTCTGGAGGTGGTCAGAAGGACGCTCATTCGACGGTCGGTATAACGGCTTGACGGAAATATCTTGGGGTTATGCTACATGGTAATCACATTGCAAGTCCACCCAAGTGATTTTTTAACTTAAAACACTTGTGAGAACTTTACCATTTACTGACGTAGGCCAGACACCGTATATGCGTGGATATGATTTCTGTCGCAGGAAGTGCTAATAAAAATTCTATGTGACCTATTTTAAATGTTATCATTTTAAAGTCCGCTGTGAGATTTTCTAGCATGTCACACTGTGACAGTATGAAAACTAACGGACGGAGGCCAAGAAATATAGGGAGGACTGAAACAACAAGCTTGATGAGCTGATTATGTTCTCCATTATATATTCATAATGTCGGGCAAAGCTGCTTCTCGGCAATTTAAGGAAGAGAGAGTAAAATTCGCCATGATGTAGTCAAACTGGTATAGCAGTAGTACTGTTGAACTAAGCTTGCCATCGCTTCTGCCCTAGTCAGTGATAAGTGTAAACATTCTAGACATTCGTTCACATAATTAGCAACAGTGTCGATAAACGTTTCACTTACCTTAATGGCAGACATCACGAGAGTCAGTGGGAGTAAGCTGAGGAACATTATGCTCCAGAGAATATATACTTCGGGCATTTTGAACAACTCAGGCGGGGAAATTTCCTTTTCGGCAGGTTGGTTATCTATAGCCTTCATTCTAAAATTGGATTAAAGTACACATTCAGAATAAGGCCGAATACCGTTTGCATTTTGTTCTGCATTCCGTTAATTTTTGGTGGGGGCTCTTACTATATGTCGTACAATAAATCAAATCTAGAATTTGTTGGGTATAATCTAAAAAAATAAACATTTTCTTTCGTGTTTTTTACAGTATAGCCATCGCGCTGTGCAGCAGTATAAATATTCAGCGGATCCAAAGTCGTTACTTATTAAGAAGGCAGGCAGCATCGGTTTCCAAAAAATAGCTTTAAGTGTCGATCAGGAAGAATTAATTTGAAATAAATAATAATGCATGTTGATACTAAGTCCGCTGGTTAAGACATATAGGTTGCCGTGATTTTGCAATGATTGGTGAGGACCATTGCAACCTAATCAAGAGATTTCGATATTTATTCGTACAGTAGGAATCCGTTCTGAAAACCGGGACTTTTCATGTAACTTTGGCATTATGGGTGGGACACGCTGCATATGGCAGTAACATCCTTCTACCTATACAACAGTGTTTAATTTGCGAATTCGGTTTTAACCAGTCATAGTAATATAAAAGTTTAATTACACAGAAAGGCGCTTAACCGAGCATGGTTTTGAGAGAAAAAAGCTTACGGTTCAACTTTTAGACCATTAGACTTGCTCGAGGTCTAAATTTAAGAGATAGAAGAAACGTTATACAGAGAAGCTCTGAATAAAGAGCAAATTATCAATTAAAAAACGAACGTACAAGTGAAGCCTTCTCATCGGATGGTTTCGGCCGCATAACCATGCAAGCAATCAGCTGTATGCCTGCCAAGATTCCTCCAATTATGAGGAATGCCCTCGGTACCCGATGTAAAAGCTCCTCGTCTTCAAACATTCTGCAAAAGAGGGGTGAGAGGCTTCAGCTAGAGGGTAAAATAAGTTAAATAACAGCATGCAACCCTATTATTCTCTTGTTAGGGAAAACGAATATCCTCGGTCTATAGCGGTTGACGTTGTGAAAATGGGTTGTTCGATATTGTGGTACTGGTAAGTGTTAAATAATTACTCAAAGTTTCGGAGTCAGGTGCACAACGCGTAGCACAAAAGCAGGCGTAATTCGTTATTATTAGGAACCTTTAGTGCTATTTTGACAGTTTTGATGCATGTGACAGAAATGAAACTTGAGTTTTCTTGAAGAAGGAACAGTCATTTGGATTTCCAATTATTTAGCAGAAATGAATTTTAACTCCTTATCTGTTAGTGAAATACCTGTCCTTTAGCGCTGTTTGTTCACAGTGGTGGATGTAAATTAAAGAACGCACCCAAAGTCTTTCTCGATACAGTGACTGAAGACCCGTCGACTACAGCACGATAGTGAAGAGTTTTCGACACAGCTCCATGAAAATCGAGGACAGATTAAGTACCGATGAGCATTCTGGAGTACTGTATCGAATTCTGCGCCTTAACTGTTCTTTCTCCCACGCAGGTCTGACTGAACACATGCTCGGATCGCGCACACACGAACATGAGCTAGCTGGACAAGAGAACGTCCAATTCTCACATGTGGCTGCCCACATCTTCGAGACCGATCATGAGTTCAAATTCGCGGCTATCACGAGCATCAGCACGTTGAAAGAAAAACATGCCGCAAGGTGATTGCAACCTCGGCCTGGAATGAGAGCTCAGCCAGGCATAGATAGACCTGCACAGTCACCCCCAAACCGTGCGTAACTGACTGTTGGTTTTGCTTATACAAACCACACAGAAAATGGCTATCCTATGGAATGTTAACCGAAAATCTGGAATATGTTTTAGATTAAAAAAGACGACTTAATAAGGGTTTTAATAACAAGAATTGTGCGTTTATGAATTCCAATATACCTTATAGAAAACATGATCAACAATATTCTTTCTTGTACTCCTTTGGTAATAAATCCAGTCTTCTCCATTTTTTTCACAAACGCCCGAGTTGTCAAATGAATGCCTCGCTTTTAAGATAAAGATTTTCGGCATTACATATTCAGTTTATATGTTATTTGTGGCAAACCACCTGGAGAATATCGAATTTATTGATTAACCAATAACGGCCAACTTCACACACAAAAGCTGAGACGGAATTGCTGGAGACAATGTAAGTGGGTACTTAGAAGTCTTTAAGCGGTTCGGGAAGTGGATATTCTGGGCAAACTCAGGTCGCTCTGTGTGTCTGTTCAAAGTCATAATTGGTTAAATTAGCAGAGTGTTTGAAGAAACGTCCCACCAGCATCCAGCACGGATGACGAAATCACGGCAATTAACGACTCGGTCTCGGACTGACAAGCCACAATCACATCAATTACGACCCCCAGAGGTGATTGCGAGAACTGTTAATTGCAGTGCGCATACGGTCCCACGGCAGTCACGTGCTATAAATGCTGCACTCCTGGTGCCACCATCACTTTTATCTGCGAATGTCTCTGATGATGGATTCGAGTGACAATCCGAAACGTCAGGCAAATAAATTTCTTGTTCCAGTGATCGCATCTTCATTTTCTGAAGAAACGGTTTGTGACACTGACATATTCTGCCTGATTGGATGTAAGTGACCTCAGAGGGGGTTTAGCACAGGTTGACACCCGGGGACACCCTTTCAAACAGTGCCTCCCCGGAACCATTGAAGCGTTCGCCACAATCCGTGAAACCTTAGCCGACGTGTTGAACATCGTTTGGCTTTGGTTGAATGCATACGCAATGTAGTTGTGAAACCCTGAATGAAATTTTAACGGAAAGTAAGAAAAAAGTATTTCGCAATCCAAATCTTTTTTAAAAACCAACAAATATTTTCTATCTTTATTGGAGTATTTAGGGCTCCGTTCTGCGTTAGAACTGATTACGCGGCTCAGATTACACTAATTTAATACTACGGCAGTTTATCCGTCTACTTCGGTTAAGTCCAGGGTATGCAATACATTAGAGTGAGGGCAAAGACGGTAAGTTACGGATGCATTTGTTTGTAGATGGTAGCAGACTTGCGTTGCATATACCGCACACTCACCTTCTCACCCACCCGGACATGGTGTCAAGACAGCGTCATGAAGATCGGGGGCGGAGTCGGGCGCAAGAGCCGACAGAGCGGGAGAGCTGGCCCCTTACGCAACTCACAGGCCGACTGCGAGGTCTGCGTAAAATTGTCCGTCCGCCACCCTCAAAGCCACGGTTCTGAGCGTACTGGGATATATTCTGGCGTGTAAGATTGTTTATTGTGTGGAAAATGTACTGAGACGTCGCATTGCTCTCCCTTTCTCCCCACCCACAGGCAGCAGTCCACTCACTGAGCTGGTCAGCCGCCTGACATCGAGAACACTCTTGTACTGCGCAAACAGCAGGTTACGACGATCTTCTTCAACAGTAAAACTCGCGTTGAAGCGTCAGCGTAGGCTTTCAGATTAATCGGGGACACCCTTTCAAACAGTGCCTCCCCGGAACCATTGAAGCGTTCGCCACAATCCATGAAACCTTAGCCGACGTGTTGAACATCGTTTGGCTTTACCAAATTATGACAGCGAGTTGGGCCCTTCCAGTGCATGTACCATCCATGTCCCAAAACTACTGGTCACAATAGGGCTATGATATCTTTGAATAAGGCATTGCATATTCAATTAAGATATTATCTGTGGCAAACTACCTGAAGGATATCCAAGTCGTTGGTTAACCAATAACGGACATCTTCACGCATAAAATCTGAGACGGAAACGCTGGAGACAATGCAAGTCTTTAAGCAGTTCGGGAAGTGGATATCCAGTGCAAACTCAAGTTACTCTGTGCGTCTGTTCAAAGTCATAATTGGCCAAATTCGCAAAGTATATGAAGAAACGGTTTGTGCCGCTGACCTGCTCCACCTCATTGGATATAAGTGACCTCAGATGGGGGTTATTGCAGGAAGACGGCTGTGCGATAACGGGACAGGAAAATAAAAATGCAACCAGAGCAGCAGGAGGGCAGAACTTACTGAGTTTCGTTGTTGACATGGATATTGTTGGGGTTGATGAGAAGCGTTTGCAGGGGAGTCAGGACGATGGCGCCGGACCCAAATCCACAGACACATAAACCCACGATCAAGCCTCGTTGTTTTGGAAAGCACTAAGTATTGGTTAGGAAGTACGATCAGTAGGTATGGATGCGATGAGGTACAATCACCAAAGCAAATTTTCAGTGTCGTACTTTAGCATTCATCCGTCGTAGAATGCGGTATTCTAAAAATTTCTCTCAATGAATTAGTTATTAAGGTCATTTTTAGCCCAGAGGTTTCAAATGTAGATTGTAAGACTTCCTAGATCCTTGACGTTGAAATTATTCGGCGATGAACCTGGTGGAAATAACCTAGGGGTACTCAAAAGGACAATAATAGTTCATGTAATCATTTTAATTTAAAGCGACATCTTAAAAAAATTATCCCTATTTCAAATGTTCAACTAGATAGTGTGCACTTCATCTAGTGGATAAGCCCCTATTAGAAATATTTGTATATGCTGTCATGGGTCTCCATCAATTCTTTTTCAACCTTTCTATCTTCTTCAAGCGCTTCCATGTGGGCTTTTCTTCATGCTTAGAAATAAGAAATCGTAGGTTACTAGGCCGAGGAGTAAAAAGATACAAGCGCTGTCGTCGTGCCGTTTTTGGCCAAAAAGCGTTGATCTTAAACCCTGTGTGGGCAGGGTACCAAATTGCATCAATGGATGTTTTGTGATTTAAAAATCTCATAATTAAAGACGTTTTCTAAAACAAAAAATCCATTTCATAAAGTGCAAAAATTGCCGGTGGAATATAATCTGCCACTGAAGGCTTTAGTGAAACAATATTTTATGCTTGTTTTCTGAAAAATATATTTGAGTCTAAACTGACATCAAAAAGTGTTAGTAAAGAAATCTATTACATACTTGAGTGCTTAATACTGAGTGTGGTTTTTCAGGCTGCCGGCATCCTGGCGTAAATGCAAAATTTTCGGATAATTTTGCGCTACATCTAATTAAAAATCGATTTCAAAATGTCACCAGAAATGCTATGTGATTGCACAGATACCGTATATACATGCATATTTTGGTCTTTTACGCATAAAATGCCTGCCAATGACTTCGCACAACACTTGAACTTACAGTGAGTGACCTATCTCATGAAATGTTGGCTGAAATTCTGAAATGCGTTTTCGATTAGGAAGGATTACTTGGTCGCGGTTGTAATACTGCTTATCTTGCGGCATACTCTTATAACATTTCAGATTTGGCAGGATGTCGGCTTTTAAATGCCCCTCTTCTCAATCTCCTGTAAAAAGCGTGCTCGGTAAAAAATGACTACTTAAGTAGCATACATTTTTCCCATAGATTTTCGATGGTCTTGGAAATTTAAATATATTTTATAGAAACCATAAACAAAAATATGCTTTCTTTTAGTCAATCAATAGAACATCACGTATTCTTTATATTTTATACTTAAGAAAGGAGTATAATTAGGTCTTAAAAAGTTTTCTAATTGCCGAATAATTTGGAGCCTGATCATTCGCTGCATTAGCGCTTAGTGATTTCCCTCTTCGAGGTGCCTGCGTTCCGCGTAAAGAGAATCACATATTTTTCTATGCTGTTAAAGAGATATCATACAGAGTCCATAAAATTGTGCAATGGATGCGGACCATGTTGTACATTTCATGAGGAGCAGTGGTGAACGGCCAGGTACGATGCTATGTGAATTGACGTTTCGCGGTCTTAAAAAGTCTCATAATTGGAAACTTTTTTAAAACCTAATTATACTCCTTTTTTAAGTATAAAATATAAAGAAGACGTGATTCTCATTTCACTGACTAAAAGAAAGCATACTTTTATACATGGTTTCTATAAAATATATCTGAAATTGCAAGACCATCGAAAATCAACGGGAAAAATGAATGCTAATTAAGTAGTCATTTTTTACTGTCTACGCTTTCTACAGGAGATTGACAAGAAGTGCATTTAAAAGCCGACATCCTGCCGAGTCTAAAATGTTATAAGAGTATGCCTTATGATAATCAGTATCACAACCACGACCAAGTAATCCTTCCTAATCGAAAACGCATTTCAGGATTTCAGCCAACACTTCATGAGGTAGGTAGTCAACAGATGCATCATTTATTGCAAGCGACTGAGTATAGCCCCGTGGATTTTTAGTGAGCAAGTTGCGTACCTCTTGGCCAAGAACACATGAGCCAGTAGCAGCAGCCGCATTTTTCCAATGATTTTCAATGCTTCTTTCAATGCTCTTTCAAATTAGTTTCACGAGCTACATGGTTCATATCATGTTTAAGGGAAAAGAACTATTAGCGCGGCACTGCACCAAGGGAATACTTGGCTCATTTGGATGACATTTTGCGTGCTCTAACAGCCGAGTTGCGCCAAAGTCTTTTGGCAGAACTTAAATAAAACTTTATTCGTTTTCACTAAAATATTCCGCGTCTTAAGACAAGAACCTTCACGAAAAAGTCTCCGGATTACAAAGGACCGTTTAATGATGCGTTCACATTGCTCAATTATTAACTTTCTTTCTAACCAAATGATAGTTTCAAATGGCTGAAATGGGAACCGTGATAAAGCCGCAATCGTTTTTTTTCATTTTCTGGATGGAAGATTAAAAAAGACATTAAAAGTGAATACTGGACTTTATATTTTCTTAGGATCCCATGTCCGACGCAGCTAGAATTAGGCCCTGAGCGAGTTTCATGTGAAATGGCATTATTCTGAAAACTAACCTACTTATATGATCCTACTTATGTGAAGCCAACACACATATTTGCGGCAATGTGCATTTCCCTCAAATGGAAAGGAAGAATTTGATAGGTCACTGGTAGGTCAAAGCAGACATCTTGTAGAGGTATTTAAATTGATCTATAGACATCCAATTTGTAAAAAAATACACTCACTGTCACTAGGGGCTACTTTAATAATTTCAAGTTAATACTGAACCTTCCAACTGTATTCATCTTCCGTTTATGTATGTCAGGAAACATATGAAATTAGTGTTGAGGCGCACTTACGGAGGCAGCCAAGGCGAGCAAGTGACTGTAGCAGCAGCCAAGTCCCGTGCCAAGCATTAAGTATTGGGTCAATAGGAAGACGCCGAAATTGATCTTTATTGTAAAGTAACTCAGCAATATTCCTCCACTGAAATAAAACAAATGCAGTGGGATAAAAGCAACCAGGAAGCTGGTAACTTAAACTAAGTAGATACTGTTTCTATCCTGAATAAGCATTTGCGGCATCGAAAACCATGCTAATGACGATGCAGTCATATGGACGCACCCCGTCGACTTACTCTGTCTTTATTCAATCAGAAGCAGCGGCATTTTCCTTCACCATCTTAGACTGATTGAGTTCAGTCTGAAAAAACGATTGTCTGTCTGCAATCTTTGCCATCTAATCTGAACTTGTTAGTTTCGGTCATTCAGTAAATCGGCGTATGTCCATTCTCGTGGCCATGATATTGACGTTTGATTTTAACAATGGTTTTTAACATAGCTAGCTCAAATGCCATGTACCAGTCGACTAACAGAACAAGGAGAATGTGTTTGTGCAAGACAAGAGTACCCAACATAAATAAGAATGTCAACCGTCCATAACATTTTAATATCTTAGGCTTAGGAGGGAACTGCATGCATATAACGCCCAGTTACAAGTTCAGATTAGAACGACAGGCATTCTAACTAAAAGGGCATCACAACTATCAAAAACAAATGACGTTTGACAGATATGGGGAACTGAATCTCTGAGGATCATTTAAAGTTAGTAGCATATGTGCTGCCAATTCGCTTTTGACTGAGACGCACAGCATCGTCTCCGTTTGTAAGCATTTAGCCTCTTTCTAATGTTCAAGGATAAATAAACTGATAGTAATCTGTTTTAGACAACCGTTCCTTCGTATGTGGAGCATGAAGCGTTGGTCAAACTATAAAAGCGCAGCCTCTGCAGTTAACACTGCATTTTGGCAAATTCATCATTATTTATTAAAGAGTTATGCCTTAAAAAATATGAAGCATCGCCTCCTTTTATGGCGGCTAATTTTACTAACCTGTTTCTCATTGCATATCATAAAGTATGGGTATTACAGTTGAACGATACTCAAACGTCTCCTGACATTCTATCGAAGAGGTAATCGTTTGGAGGCGACTGCTCATTGACTAGGCTCCAGTCATTTTGACATAATGTTCAACGGAACCTGATAAAACCCTTTCGTGCATAAGCACACTCTGTGATAAAAACCGGCAGTTCCGTAAACATAATGTGTTCTGCAGATAATGTGTTCCTCCATTAACTCACTTAGCTACTGATTCACATTCGCTGTTTATTAGCCCGCTAACTCCGCTATTATAGATGCTGTGATAAGTTCTAAGCCTCCCACAGTATGTCAACGCCCCTCCACTGGACAACAAGTATAACCTCGTGCCAAAATCACCGATTTGGCACGAAAAGCATACTTGGTTTTAAATGTTTCGACAAGATTGTGGTTTTCTCTCCCTTACATAGCCAAGAAGAGTGCACATGTCGTACACGATGCAAGTTATCGCACTTTGCGGTTGCAGTTTAGAAACGACCGGAGCATTGAACTGCAGTTATTGAACTGCCGTTATTTAGGGCCGCAAGCCCTGACGGATCGATCGGTTTATTCGTCGTTGAACAAGGCAACAATTGTTTGCTACATACTAGCGGACTTAATGTCCTCTGACGTTTCCCTTCACCTCCTTAAACCGAGCTTTTACTGAGTTCTGTCGATTTTCCGTAAATTATACTAAAACCCACTTAGCGGAATATGAGGATTTGAAGGCCTCCACTTATATATTTCCCGAACTCTAACCCTTGCGCTGAAAGGTTTCGTAGGAATTGAGAAAGACCCATGCAGATTGCTCTTTTTTCCGGTGTCAAGGATGACAGCTGAAATAAGGATGTTGATGCAGCTTCACAGGCGGACCTCGTAGAGTGCAAATTAGATCTTTCTGGTTCTAAATGATTATTTATAGAGGACAATGTATTGATTATCTTGTAGCAGAGTCCAAAGATATTTTAGTCTCGTCGGGATACCGGCTTTTGGATGGGTTTTTTGGGCAGCCAGTGGAGACTGCATTCCGTAAAAAGTGACTACTTATTAAGCAGTCATCTTAACCATTGATTTCCAATGTCCTTATAAATCTAAATATATCATTCGAAAAACGCGTTGACAGTTACGTATTTATCAAATTAGGTAAGTTTTGGCTACGGAAAACTTTTTCAATTCCCGAAGAATTTCGTACCGCACCTACTGCCACACTTGCCTCCGAAGTTTCGTATCTAATAAACGTATATTTTTCATGTGATGAGAACCAGGCATTTCTATACGCTACTAAAAATTAGTCATAAAAGACTCATAAGGCCTTGCGATGGATGTAGGCCATGATGAATGCCCGACGGATAACATTAGTAAATGAACAGATACGATGCCTTTTGAATAGACATTTTGCGGCCTTAAAAAATCTCATAATTACGAACCCAATCAAACCAGAGGCCACTAATTCCGTGACCTTTAAATTTACAAAGGCATACGTTTCCTCAGAATATGCATAATAAGGGACATTTCTGTTGATGCTTTTTATAATACCAATGCGAATTTATAAGGGCCTCTAAAACTAATGGGCAAAATGTATGCTTCTAGAGTAGTAATTTTTTGCCGAGTGTAGTTTTTACAGTCGGCTGGAAAGATGCTCATTCGAAAATAAGCATCCTGACGCGACTGATATATCTAGAGATTTTACGGGTATTGAAGTCCAGGTTAACTTACGACGTCAAAAGACACACTTACGAACATTTTCTAACACTTAATGAGGAAATGCTTCAACTGTGCAAATCATTGTGCATCTGGCAACAATGGCAGCGGGATAATGGCTGTGATGAACTGTCTAATGCTCATCAGCCAACGGATCTTATGCCACCGTCTTCGTCTATCCACACGGAATGATTGCCGGCAGCTCAGGCGATCCCCAGAATCTTTAATCACCTGTCCCTTCGTTGAAAGCAAAGTGTGCATTCGTCATCAGTACTACACATCCGCGTTGCTCTCATTAAATGAATATACTTGTGATAAATGCGAACCCTACTAGGACTCACTGGTGGTAATTATTTATCGCATACTGATTTCTAGCAAATTTTGAAGATAACTACTTTGACAGACAAGCGGAGAAGCACGAAACGCAATCTTTGGAAGGGGTATTTCACTTGCCAAATTTTCCGTTTTCACGCTCGGGCGGCATATCGGAGGGACCAACAGCTGAGGCCAAGTGAGGCAGCCATGCTGCACTTTTGTTCCGGAGAGCGCGCTCTTTTATCATAAACGGCAGACTGAAATCCGCCATTTGTTTGCCCAGCCAACAGCACTGGAATAATCGACGCTTGAGGGCCTCAAATAATCTGCTTATTATCCCTTTACGTTAGGAATCTGTTAACGTCACGTCTGTGTTTCACGAAACCAGACCTTTGGGTCAGCTGGTAGGATAGGCAACAACCAGGATTCGTGGGGCGTGTCAATTTCCCAAACGGATGATTCCGGCAGAGTTCCCTGACAAACCCACTAAAATCCAACAGAAGAAGCCTCAAAGCCTCGAAGAAATCGACTAAATGCGCATTCTGAGCAGAAGTAGACGTTGAGTAAGCTACCGCGGTGTGCTACTGCTCAGCCGCCGAAGGTTTTGACCTGTACAGGTGGGAGACTCTTAGAGCCACGTGTCGAGCACGTACAAGACGGCACGCGAAGCCTAGACACCAACCGGATATATTAGTCGAAACATAAATCAAGTCGACTAAGGCGCCATTCTAGAGAGGACTGCAGCGGATGGCCAAATGTCAAGTTCTGGAAGCCAAGGAAAGTTGTCAGCTCGAGGTTTCATACAAGCTCAACCTAAGCATCAATCAAACCGGCCGAAGCTGTATTGTAGGCAGAAGCTAGCTGATGGCGTACGTCTGTAAGCTAAGGCATGAACGACAGCCGAGGGTTGGGCAGCCCAATTATGAGTCGGCTAAGAACCGGCAGTTCGAGCGTTGCAAACAGTGATGTCCACTGCACGCAGCACGGAGTGGCCGCAGAAGCGACGATTTGCCCCCCAAAGTGGTTTGTAGTGGGGCAGATTTGCCCAGCATCCGCTGCATTCACTCATTCTTGACTCACCTTCCACGAATGGAGGACAGATGGAGATGGGGGCAAGCGCAGTGACTGAAAAACCCGAACAGTTCGTCTGCATGCGCCACACACGATCTGATCCCATCGCAGGAACTGGGCCTCTTCAAACACGACTCTGGTCTCACGCCTGGAGGGGGGGGGGGAATGCCACAAAGGTCGCACTCAACAGGTCTCGAGAATACCGTGCTATTTACCCAGCTGGAGGACTTTGAACCCACGACTTTTACTGTGTCTGGATAGAATCAATTGGCTCAGGTCCATTATGCTGAGCAAAGTGTCGTATGTCGTGAGGAGGGATTTCCCCCCCCCCGCACTCTCTACTGTCCGATTTTAGGCTTGACTGCGGTGGCGGTCGTAGGGAGAATGTGTAAGTCTAAGACCTGCCGCAAAACACGCGCATGTTTGGCCGTAGCTACAGTGCGTGACCTATCTCATGAAATGTTGGCCGAAATTCTGAAATGCGTTTTCGATTACGAAGGATTACTTGGTCGCGGTTGTTATACTGATTAGCTTAAGGCATACTCTTATAACATTTCAGTCTTGGCAGGATGTCGGCTTTTAAACGCACTTCTTTTCAATCTCCTGTGGAAAGCGTGCTCGGTAAAAAAATGACTACTTAAGTAGCATGCGTTTTTCCCATTGATTTTCGATGGTCTTGGAAATTCAGATATATTTTATAGAAACCACAAACAAAAATATGCTTTCTTTTAGTCAGTCAATAGAGAATCATGTCTTCTTTATATTTTATACTTAAGGAAGAAGTATAATTAGCTTTTAAAAACGTTTCTAATTATGAGACTTTTTAAGACCGCGATATGTCCATTCACATAGCATCGTACCTGGCCGTTTACCACTGCTCCTCATGAAATGTACAACATGGTCCGCATCCATTGCACAATTTTATGGACTCTGTATGATATCTCTTTAACGGCATAGAAGAATATGTGATTTTCTTTACGCGGAACGCATGCACCTTGTAGAGTGTAATCACTAAGCGCTAATTCAACGAATGATCAGGCTCCAAATTTTTCGGCAATTAGAAAACTTTTTTAAAACCTAATTATACCCATTCCCTAAGTATAAAATATAAAGAAGACGTAATTCTCTATTGATTGACTAAAAGAAAGCATATTTTTGTTTGTGGTTTCTATAAAATATGTCTGAATTTCCAAGACCATCGAAAATCAATGGGAAAAACGCATGCTACTTAAGTAGTCATTTTTTACCGAGCACGCTTTCCACAGGAGATTGAAAAGAAGTGCGTTTAAAAGCCGACATCCTGCCAAGTCTGAAATGTTATAAGAGTATACCACAAGATAATCAGTATAACAACCGCGACCAAGTAATCCTTCCTAATCGAAAACGCATTTCAGAATTTCAGCCCACATTTCATGAGATAGGTCACTCACAGTATGTGCTCATGAGGATTCTACGCAGCCAGACAAGCGTACTGTAGATAGAAACGAACAGGCGAGTCCCAGGAAGCAACTCATGGTAAGAAGACGTTGAAACGAGAAATTTATTGGCCTGACGTGTCGGATTCTCCCTCGGACTCCTAATCAGAGACAGTCATATATAAAGGAAGCTGCCGTGGGATCACATGCATACTATAATTGACAGCTCTTGCGATCACCGGTTGGGGTCGTAATTGATGCAATGATGGGTCGTCAGTCCACGTCCGGGTTGTTAATCGTCGCAATTTCATCATCGATATGCGCACGCCGTTTTGGTCTAATGCACTCCCCCCGCCCTCTTCCCGGAAACCGGATTTGAGGGCCAACTCTGGATGTCCATGCAAACGCCCAAAGCCCTAATAGTGGGAAGTATTTTGACCTCAGGTCCCTGTCCGGTGGATGCCACGTAACTCGAGCTAATTCATTAAATCATGCAGCACCAACTTTAACAATCTACCCAAATGGCTTAAGCAGCAAAAGCTCTTTCAGGTGTTACAGTCAGTCAAGCTCAACCAGTATTTAGCGGTTACTGACACCAGGGATTTGGAAGCATGTACTAAGATGCTTTATGAAAGTGCCTTCTTAAAAACTCAACAGTGAGAATTATAATCAGTTTGAGCCTCGGAGGATACTTACCTATATAAGATAAAACTGGCAAAAACAATTACGCGGAATCCGAGTTTATGAATTAACGGGCCCGAGAGGGGCATGATCACACCTTGAGATGCCAGAGCGGCAGCAGTGAGCCACACAACATGACTGTTGTGTATGGATGGGTCCACGTACTTGCGTAGATAGGAAATTATGTACGGTGACAAATTGCCTTTATTAAAAACAAAGTCACGCTGAGATTTTACTGTGAGTACTTACCCTGTGAGCCTATATATCCCAGAGTGAACATCATGAAGATGGCAGCTACTACCGCTGTGAAGCGGGTCGCCTTATTAGCGTCCTCGCACTTCATACTTCGAAGGGTCGTGCAAAGTGCACTTGGATCCTATTTAAGCAGCTGTTTGCTGAGGCCGCTATGATTGGCTACATCGAAGTTGCACATTTACTGGGTTCTACAATTGAAGCGAATTTTCTATTGGCCGATAGAGAAGTGAGGAGACTATTCAACCTGAGGAATGCGGTGCCCTCAAATCTAAGTAGGATGGCGTTATTGGTGTTTCGTTTGATTAATAATTTTAACGGATCAGTCAGTTCGCGTGCATTTGCTTAAAGAAAGTAGTTTAAGTGTTTTCGATCTAATTAACTGGCGAAATGTCGCCAATTAGGCGTAAACAACAAGGGTCAGATCGTAATGAATACATTTCTCTAGCGTAAAAAGCTCTAATATGCGTTAGTTCCAACCTACAAGGATATAAGCAGCGGCTAGGCTGCGAGAATAGGCGATCCTCAATCTGCATCATTAACCAGTATGTGACATTAATGAATTTTAAACGTCAAATTCGACATTGGATTTGGGCTCCCCAGAATCCAGTCCCAACAGTGGTCGAGCAATTTTGTCAGCATTCAGTCATAATCACTAGCAGTGCCATGACAACTTAATAGGCCATTCATATTTGTACCTCAGCATGACGAATGAGAGGAAATGCAACGGCCGAATAAACAAATTTCGCACCAGCTAATTAAAATGACTATAAAAACGCAATATTTGCGAGACTACTTCTACTCTTGAGGAAGGCTTATGATTCAGGATATCAGTTATCCGTTTATGGCGTAGGACTACGATGGTCCTGTTGAACGGTAAGGACAGTTTCGACAAGAGCTTAGAGGAAAAGCCAGTAAACATCGAGACAAAAACGACAAAGTGGTGCACAACCTGATGTCAGCGGGGCTGGCGGATGATCAGATGCAGATGTTACGGCATAAAGTTTCATTCAACACGGCGGCGTTGGGTTGGCAGCCTTCGGAATTTGTTCTCCAGTGCTGCGCGCGTATCACTCTCTGTTCGCGAACTCGTTCAGCCACGCTCTGTACCGACCTCGTCCATGAACACACAGCTTCTGACCTTATATTGGCCAATCCTTTGACGGTACTTGAGAAGTTTCGTATTGCAGTCTTCGATGAGCACTCAGACCATCGTTCTGCGGTGCTGAAATACTGCTCTTCTCGCTAAATCCTCGTTCACGGGGACTTGTATGCAGCGCATTTCGGCTCATTCGACGAGATCCGGTCACATATTCAAATTCAACGAGACCATTATTCTCGCTAGAGCTGACAACCGTGTGAACCGCGAGCTGCTTGGAGCATGATTCACTGGCCCCAGTCTATTAAGAAACACAACGTCCTTCCCCTTCCATACTCGGTTCTGGGACTTCGCCTAGACGGAGTTGTAAGCCATGCGGGAGGGCACAGACGAATACTTTTCCTAACGCCGGGGTCCGTGGGTCAGATGGTCGAGCAATCACCACACCAAAATCCAACACCCCTGATGAAATTGCAGCAATTAACGACGCGAATGTCGGCCATAAAATGGTCATCACACCAAGTGTAACGAACTCTGATAAGGGGGAGGGTCGTGAATTTTCATAGGTATGCGGTAGCATGGCGACTGCACCCTATAAATACTGAAGCCCCCCGTATCTGCTTTTGTCTCTGATGATGGGTTCGAGCAGGAATCCGAAATGCCTGGCGAATGAAGATCTTGTCCCATTGATCGTGCCTCCTTCTTCGCAACTGCTTCCTGTGACTCATCTCTTCACATACTTTTACTTGTTATGAATGTGGTCGCAATGGATAATGCTTGTTTTTGGTTGCTATTGACACTCTCTGGGATTCCATGCCGTGTGCTCTCCGAATGCATTTAGCCAAATACTCCTTCAGTTTGAAATTGCGCTGAGCTTTCTCCTATGGCTATTATGGTCCGATCAACCCAGAATTTGTCATCGCAATGAATTCTTGGAAATCTACCATGCACATGCTGTTCAGTTAATAGCTGACTTTTGCAAACGAATGAATTCTGTGTACCAGGTGAATAGCGGATGTGTTGATGCAACCGGGACTAGCCACATCAAAGGAAGACGAGATGTTTAACGGAAATATTTGCTTTGAATCGGCGTACTGACTTCATCAATCAGTATTCGGAAACTGGAGATCCCTTTGAACGGCTCTCATTTATGTGGTGTGTTGACTGATGGCTGCATCGCCAGTGCCCTCTTATCGTGGACTCTGTCATTCCCGCCGTGACGATAATCAGTCGCCTTGACTCTATTACGCCTTCATCGTCTGCTCCCGAAGATGAGTATCCGAAATCTCCTCTACAAGTGCATCTTCTTTTTACATGTGCCCTGAAAATTCCATTTTCGCTACTATTTGAGTGACAAACTATGTATTGGGTTTTTTGAGTGACACGTCTTCAGGGATATCTAGCACCTGTTTTGTTCTCTCATGCAAATCTCTGGCTGACAATACCCCTAGACACTTCAGAGTATAGTCATTGAATGTGGCCGATAGGCTGATTCTCTTAGCGTCCGAATTTAGCCATGCTTTTCCTGTAAAGGCACTTGGTCAACACAGGTTTTCGGTAATTTACCATCAGGCCATTATACTTACACGAAGAACGAACGTGTGAACAGTTGATACGATTTATAAGTGTCACATCTTACCCCAGGCTTGACAAGTGTTAGTTCGTTGGCGGAAGCAGTTGTTTACGAAACACCTCCTCTGTGAATTCACAGCACAATGTTCACAATGCCCCTCTTAAGCTATTCCGACCTTCCTTAAAGTACGCCGCTTATCATGCCGCAGCTCGTTATACGACGTGACAAAAGGCCGTACTACGAACGAACACCTCGCTTGTTAGTTGATAAAAAAACATGAATAAACCCTTCGGACATGAAAATGACGTCCGTGGGAAAGGGTGGATAGCAAGAAGTTTTCGTGAGTAAGTTTTTTTTGGCCACAGGGACGAGTGGTGAGATAAACACTGTGACTTGTGACTGCAGACCGCGACAGTTACAAAGATGCGGGCAGCCACCATGGCCAGTCTGGCGTCATTTTTTATGGAGTGGTGGTCACCACAAATTGGTCATCAGGAGGTGGGGAAAGCGTGCAATAACCATCTGAGGTCGGCAGTGGCCATGAAAGACAGAGGGCCTGTATCAACGTCTTCTGACAACATAGCACTGGATTTGATAGCTGTATAGCCACTGCCTCGGCTGAACTATCGGCAGAGCTGGCAATGCCTCTTCGAGATGTCAAGGAGGACAGGGAGCTTGTCATCGCAGTGGAGGACATGTAACAGCCAGACATCATGACCGGTCTGGCGTCATTGTTCCAGACCTCGCTGCCTCAAGGTCATTCATCCCCTGCAGCGAGCCGTCCCAGACGAGGTGACCTAAAGTCACAAAACCAACAGCTCGGGCATACGTGCGTCCGCGCAGTCGCAGCTGCCCATGCGACCACTTGAACGCACCCCACCCCCTGCAACCAGTAAAACAAGCGACTGGGGCACCACCCCTCGGCAAATGCAACGCAAGCGGACTGGCCACCACTTGAGCTTGTCCCACAAGCCTACAAAAGCGGCTGCCACCACTATCTCAGGGACTCTCAGGCTTGACTGGACGCAGTCAACACCAGCCCTGGCTTAGCTAGTGGCCACTGTCGCCTGAGAGGAAAACTCCGGGTTCTGTGCACAATAAACCCCACATTCTGGTGCCTTTTGTCTTCTTCTCACTACTTGAGATTCGAACTGGTGGTTGTAGCGCTCAGAGCACTTATTCTCACTGTTGAGCCGCTGCAAATTGGTGACCCCGAAGTGATAGACGCGCAATCACCAGATGTGGCTGAACTCAACCGCCACAAATTCCCCATTCGACTTCGCCCTGTTGTTTTTCCTGTGTCACTCATCGTGCTCATTGATAGGAAAACGCGACAGCGTCACCCTGTCGCGATTCGAGATGGATGTTATCTACAAAGCTCGGCCATACAAGTCCAGTTCAAACCTCAATCAAACTGTGCAGATCAGACTTCCATATGTGTTGCCATCTGAACGCCTCACTTTTTTCCGAGACATTCTTCCGCCCGTTACCGACGAAACCATCATTCGTGAGTTGCTTGTATACACTCAATATGCCAACGCATATACAGCGATGAACCTTCACATTTTCGACACTGCATTCTCTCCCATTTTTTGTGTCTGGATGACAGTGAGCCTATTTCACTGACGCATTCGTCCGACTCAGCACTCACTGGGATGCCTTGTGTCCGAAACGTTCTTCCGTCTCATACCAACGTGCCAACTCACCGGCACGCGTTGACGAAACCACGCCAGCACACCCAGGGTTGATGCCTCAACTGCACCTCTGTACAGGTCGCACCCGGTCCGAGCTACTTCTGTCATCATCGACACACGCTCTCAAACCGGCATGTGTACTGGATAATTTCACACAGCATCGCCTGCCTCACGATGGACACCATCACTTCGTTATGTGTCTGGCGGGGAGCTGTGGCGGCTAGCCATCCTGACTGGTCTGGCGTCTTTGTTGAAGACCTCGCTGTCTCAAGGTCATTCACCCCTTGCAGCGAGCCGTCCCAGACGAGCTGACCTGGAGTCACACGGCCAACAGTTCGGGCATACCTGCGTCTGCACAGTCGCAGCTGCCCATGGGGCCACTTGAACGCGCCACGCCCTGCAACCAGCAAAACCAGCCACTGGGATACCACCCCTCGGCAAATGCAACACGCACGCTGACTGGCCGCCACTTGAGCTTGGCCCACGAGCCTACAAAAACGGCAGATCCGTCAGGATGGCTAGCCGCCACAATGGCCCCGCGGCCTCAAGGTCATTCACACCTTGCGGCGAGCCGTTCCACACCCACTGGCCTGAAGGCACTGGGCCGACTTCAACCCGGACACACTTGGGTCCGCACAGTGTCGTAGCTGTCCCTTCGGCCACTTGAACGCGCCACCCCCTGCAGCCGGCACCTTAGGCCACCGGGACACCACCCCTCGGTGAGTGCGACATATACGGATGGGACAGCACATGAGCTTGGCCCACGAGCCCACAAAAACGGCTGTCAACACCGTTCTAAGGACTCTCAGACATGACTCTACGCAGTCAATACTAACCTTGGCTTTGCCAGCGGCCACTGCCGCCTGACTCTTGCCTTTTAACACAACTTGAAATTTGACGTGGCTTACAGACCGCACACCCTCACCAACTAGCCGCTACAAGTTGAGGGATAGAGTGCAAGTTGGCATTTTTTGGCTTAAACACGAATCAGAACGTACTTTAGTGTATCATTTCGTCTGTTGCATTGCGGGCTACCTTTGATACTGAAACCTGTCTTAAAGAGATCAACTTGTGTCCCGAGAATGTCTGGACTGCTGTTGTTTTTCATGCCAAGTAACCTGTTCTCCCAAACTGACGCCTTGCTGTAGACTCTCCTTCTCACTGCTGTTGCCATGGCAGTAAAACGCTCATCAATAAATCAGGAAAGATTGAGGGGGGGCGTTTGGCCAAAAAGACAGAATCGCAAGGAACTTGGTTGAGAGAATTTGAAGCGTGTCGAATACAAAGAGGTAAAAATTACCTAACTGTAGGGCTTTGGGAGTTTGTTGTGGGCAGCCATCGTGGCTATTCTGGCGTCAATGACCTCGAGGCCTCACCGCCTCGAATTCATGCACCCCCTTGCAGTGAGCCGTTCCAGACAGGCTGACCTGAAGCCACTCGACCGACATCAGCCCGGGCATACCTCTACACGGTGGCAGCCCCCTCCCCCCCTACCCATGCAAGCACAGCCTAAGCCAATGAGGCGTCACCCTCGGCAACTGCAGCACACACGGCCTGGACACCGCATGAACTTGGTCCACGGGCCTACAAAAGCGAATGTCAGCACCTTTCCAAGGACTCTCAGGACGCAGTCAACAGAAGCCTTGGATTCGCCAGCGGCCACTACTGCCTCAGAGGACAACTCCGGGTTCTGTATACAAGAAAACCGTCATTATGGCGCCTTCCGTCTTCTCCTCAAACATGGGGTTTGGCCAGATGATTGTAGCCTTTTAAGTGCACATTCTCACCACTTAGTTGCTACACGGGAAATATAATCCGTGGTTGTAACTTGACGAGGTGAAAGCATACTTCAGACAATTAGTCAGGCGGTTGTGGCCGGCATCTGGTTCAATGGAGTAAAAGAGGAGGCCCAAATTCAAGGATGACCAAATGCTAGGAGGAGCCGGCAGATGGTGACTGGTTCTGTTATCCGGCCTTTCGTGGCGCACCGAACGGTTTTCAGTTGGAGTCGCACGATTAGGCCAGTGACAGCCTGGATCTCACTCTCGGTTGGCAAGTGGGAAGAACACGGTTTCTAACATGTCAATGAAAGCAGAAATTTTACCTTTAATGGCTGCCTCATAATCCAGTGTGTAAATCATCGCAGATCATCGGATATACTTATCAATGAAGGCCAGCTGCTGGGTTAAACGGTTTTAGCGACAGGATACTTGCCATATTTTGGTTAACGGGACTCAATAGGGCTTCGGGGCCTGCTTAGGGGTCGCCTACGAACTCACGGGGTAGGTGGGCCTTGGTCGAACGGGTTTAACCCTCAAGTTCTTCGAGAAGCTACACCAGATAAATTTCTTTGCTCATCTTCTCAAGTTGTTTATATGTTATTCATGAACAACTCAAAAAGACCAGTAGTGATCTTACTGGAGACTGGAAGTTTTAGGTCGCGGAGATCCTAATCGTCAATGGAGATGACAGGCCCTTCTCCGAGCGCTGTAAGACTCCTTTTCCACGTGAGCCTCCGTACCCTGTGGGAGGGGCAAAATCAGGTCACAATGACAGTCAGACAAGTTTCCCAGACAAACCATGTCGGTTCACCCTAGTATCGCCATCGCATTTGTTCAACCAGTAAACAGCTGAAGTCTTCAAATCAGTTAAATGATCGTTCACTGAAGCACGCTTGATATCTCACCAAAGCAACTCACCAGACACGAATGCGGACACTGCACTTCGCTCTCGCAAAACGCTCGCTAATTGTAACTCGCAACTCTCCTGCATCATAAATTACCTCTCTGTTTCTCTCATCTTCTTGCGACGTTTTTGGAGCACAGTGCGCTCACAAAGGGAAATATTTCGTCTATTTTGGCTGTCTACATTTTGGGTCGTCCAACTTATTTCGCCAGGCAGACCTCATCGCTACCTGTAAACAATACCATCAAAACAACTGCGATATTCCGAGAACTGTGAATGAGTCATGGAATCGGTCGAGTGGTGAAGCTGCCGTTTCGCAGGGCTGGGCGGCGTTTTGTGCGTAAAATTGATCAAAGTTTGATATAACGGGCCGAATTAGTTGGCCTGGGGCTGATCGGTTTTCTTCCCTCTTTCGCTGCCTTGGTTTTCTGGTCGTTGTTTGTGGATGTTGGCGGTCTCCTGTGTTGTGTGGCGTCACATCAATGTGCATCGGATGCTCCCTTGTCCACCCTCTTTGGTGAATTATTCGATGGCCCGTGGCTACTCGGCATTTTTAAGCTCCGTGTGACCGTTTTGTCCTGGTCATGGCGTATGTAGTGACGCAGGACTTTATAGGGTTCAGGAAGGTCTAGATGTCCGTTTATGGAATTGGCATCTGAGTGCCAAGTCTCATGTATATGACGTTCTGTCCTTGATGTGCCCTGAGCTAAGGCAGTTACTCCTTGAAAGCCAAACCTGTGACCATTTTCTCCAATGGGAGTCGCAGGCGGTGAGTTGGGATCTAGTCTCCGAGTTGCCAGTTTGTGTTCTTGTAGGCGGGTCTGCAATTTCAGTCCGGTTTTCCCAAACTTGCTGCAGTTTCCATCATTACGACGTATTTGATAAACAACTTTTGAGGCAAGTTCAAAAAGGTTAGACAATTATCCGTGAAATTGAACAAATTGAGACCTGGCGACATTGTTCACAACCTTTCTTCCAAATCCATAACCAGCACACAACTTGCAGTCCTGGGACGTGGAGTCACCTCAAGGGCAGAATTGCTTACACGTGAGACTTGACCCTCATGTGCCAATTCCATCACCGGTCATCTAAATCTTCCTGGATCCTATAAAGTCCTGCGTCACTACATACGCCAGGACGATCACAAGGGGCTTAAAAATACCGAGCAAACTCAAACTCTGGTAAATTTTTCGCATAAAAATCTCTTATAGTAGAGGGCTGCCCAAGTCCTCTGAAACGTCAGCCACACCCCTCCACTGCTTCGGTGAGCCATTCCCACATCTCAGATTATCGACCCGGGTCTTTTATATTTGCTAAACTGAGGTCAATTGCGATATCTCATATGTGCTCGGCCACCATTTAATCGCGAGCTCTGTGTGATATTAAAGCGCAGACGTCTGATGACTACCTGGTCCACTGAACCACCTGTGGTCAGCGCAGACCAAGAGAACGTTCGTTATTTTCTGCATACATTCGTATTGACAGCGGACAGTTCACACGAGCAATTTCCCTCTGTCCCTAGCGGGACGGAATTACTGGCAGTAGGTCTTATGTGCCAGAGAGTTTCGTTGCCGTTTCAGGGTCCCATCAATCACGTGGGACATCTGCCTCTGATAAAGCATGAAGTCAACGTTGATGCGTTCCTTCTTACACAGCTGGCAACGCTAAAGCACGCATTTGCTGAGTGGTTAGATCAGCATGCTGTGGTGGTGAACACCCCAACGAGACGAAAATGACAATTGTTCAAGTTTTTAAATGCCCATTACCAGGGAGTAAACACTAGGTGCAGTTAGTGGGCTAACTCATGAAGTGTCAACCGAAATTCCGGAATGCGTTTTCGTTTCGAAAAGATTAATTAAATAGGGTTGGAAAACTAATCAGCCTGATATTTCAGTTACGTTAGGTAGCCGGCTTTCGAAGGAACTTTCTTCCGGCTGCATGCAAAAACTACACTATGCAAATGGATTTTTCTCATTGATTTTCGATTCCCTAAAAGTCCAATTATATCTCATGGAAAACATGCATAAAAATATTCATTCTTTCTTTCGGTAGAAAAATACGTCTTCTTCTAATGTTATACTCGAAGAAGAGATATAATTCGGTCTTAAAAAGTTTACAATTGTGAGACTTCTAAATACTGTGTAATGGCCGTTCACAAACTGTAATGCCTTTGCATTTACCAATGTTGCGTGTGAAGTTAGCAACGTGGCTTAAATCCACTGCTAAAGTTTATGAACCCTATTTGGTTCCCCCTTATTACTGCAGAGAAATTTGTGGTTATCCGTACGCGGAAAATATACGGCTTGCAGCTTGGGAACCCTGAATCCAAGTGCGACGGTAGAGCGGGTTCAAAATTATTCGGGAATTGGAAAAGCTTTTGAAAACAGAATTCCACTCTTCCTTCGAGTATAAGCTTGGAAGAAGACGTGATTTTCAATCGAATAAGTAAAAGGGTCAATATTTTTATGCATGTTTCCCATGAAAGATAATTGAATTTTTAAGGTCATCGAAAATCAAGGATAAAAATTCCTGCTTCTTAAGTAGTCATTTTTTGCACGGTGTAGTTTTTGCATGCAATCGAAATAAGCTCATTCTAAAGCCGACACCCTGAGGTAACTGAATCATTATAGGATTATGCTGCTTGAGGATTAGTTTGACAACCCTACTTAGTTAATCTTTTCGAGACGAGAACGCATTTTGAAATTTCGATTGACATTTCACAAGTTAGCCCACCTACTGCAAGTACCGCCAGCTGGCCATCGCATCGGACTTGGAGTAAATACTAGTGGCATTCGCCTCAGGGCTGTAAACAATTTCACATTCCCAAGAATTATCTTCGCTAGAAACATCAAGATTAATGATCAAATGCCGACTCACATCTCCAAAATCATTCAGAACCTCCACACGCGGTAACAATAGATCCACAATTGGCATGCAGTTCATCCTGCCCGAGTACCTACGTGTCCCAAGTACCAAATTTGTGTCAGAAAAGCGGATACATTCACCCCACGGAAGAAAAGGACGTTCAGAGCCTGGAAAAGATGGACGTCCGCAGTATCATCTTAGACTCAGATTGGGCGCGATGGCGGACAATGAGTAGTATTAAAAGTAACCAGTTGATGTTGGGCTCGATACACATGTGCGCACACAAGAACAACCAAAGAAATTTGTAGCGCTTCAAGCGATATTAAACCTCCGGCCTCGGACAACCACGCTGCGCTGACAGTCATGTGATCACGACCCCCGAGCGCCAGAACGTGAGCACAGTCAGCTGCGAGGATAGCCAATCATAGGCACCCACAAACTCCACTATCAGCCAATCAACTGACCAGGCTGACATTGACTGAATCTGGTTTGAAGCTTGATCGTTCACGCAATCGCCATGGTGGGCTTTGCAATGCGCTCTTCAATATTTCGGAGGATAAATATGCCCTGCGTATCCGTTGCGGAACGCACTGCAAAGTCCACCATGGCAACTGCAGATAAGAAAGGCTTATTTATAAGACTGTCTTTTCAAGCGGACGCAGCAAACGACCCAATAAGACGAGGTCTGGAGACGGCGGTCATTAGCGCTTTCCCGGGGTGAATTTACGCGCGGGATGTAAAGACCGACTAACATTTCAGGCTACATCGATGTGTATTTACCCTTTGACTTGCTCCTGTGGAGCGGGATACATTGGCCGTACAAAGAGGTGCCTGGAAAAGACAGTACGTGAACACATACCGGCCTGATTTGGCAGAGCTGAAAATAAACTGATTTTGAGTTCTATTCTAGCTTATCTTGTCGATACGAATCACTCAGTCGATGTCAAAGAAGTCTTTCAGGTTGTCTACCGGACACCAGCAAACATCTTTAAAGGCTTACACCAACGGGTGCTAGCTATAGCAGAGGTAGTGGCAATGCGGCTAGCGAATCCAGTGTAACGTTTTCAAAAGACGTTGACACAGACGTCGGTCTTCCGTGGCCAAAGCCCACGCCCTGCCATTGTAACCTGGCCGAGATTGGACAAGTTAGCGAGGAGCTTGTTCCGCTTAAAAAAAATTCATACACGGGTCACCACTACACCCACCTCAGGACGCTGATAGCCTTCGTCGTTTGCGATGCGAAAGGTTGACGAGTAATCGTTATGTGCCAGTTTCGAGCTGCAACTAAAGGGAAGGGAGTGCTTAGGTGAACCTGTAATCACTCCACCTTACCAGTAGGGTGTGCCGGTGTGAAATTAGAGTTGGACATGGCAGAGGCAGCTCAAGTCTGTCGCCCCATAAACAAATTTACGCACAAGTCACCACCACGCCCAGCCCCGGACATTGATGAACCTTGTCATTTGTGATAATCAGTGTTTCACACGTTAAACTTTCTCCCCCCCCCCCTTCCCCGGAGTGGTTGAATGGTAGCTACCAGGACAGGTGCTGGTGGTAAATATCGCCATCTACTGCCCTGCCGCCATATCGGTCCTGGCAAATTCACTGGCATATCTGGTGCTGAGATCAACCGTGTTCCAACACAAAAACTGGTCATTGAAAACAGCCCAGTTCCCCAAATTCTACCGTTCTTTCACTGTGGGTGTTGGGGGTGTTCTGTAGCACCAAGGGCACTTCTGACAGGCGTAGGTGTTGACAAAATCCCGGCGAGCTATTGCGCTGTTTGTTATATTTAAGTTAGATGTCCCTGCCATCAAGCAAGGTTTACGCTGAATGAGCGCTGGACTTGCGAATACAAGTTGCCAGCTGGTGACGCAAATCAGTGACTTGCTAACCAGAACCGCTGCCGTTATCTTGGGATTCGCAAAAAATGCGACCTCGGGATTAACATGTGAGGCGTCCTGAAAGAGGCAGTGGATATCTCGACTGCAGCCGCAGGCTGGGACGTCTTATAACAGCTCATTGGACTGCCAAATTCCACCTCTTTCGTGCAGCACAAGGCGCTAAGTAAGCCCCTAATAGGGTATCATTTATCAGAGGCCAAATTACAATTCGACCGTAGTTTTTGCTGGTGTCTACCATGCGCTCCACAACGGGGTGGGAGCAGGGACGATGACTTGAGAGCAACTGTGATAGCAATTATGGTAGACTTGCGCGGGATCCATCGCGCTCGCTCGCATGTAGTCATGACGGCGCTAAGAAGACTGGGATGAGGGAGAACGCAGGTAGATGGCACGGTGAAATCTCGCACCTAGGCGTGCTACCGGTCCACCGGGTAGGACTGACTGGGATTTTATACATCAAGAAGAAGAAGAGGAGGAGCGACTCGGATTCCAACTGAGTGAGTGTGTTACAAAGTTCACCTACACGATCAGCTGCCGCATGTGCACACACACACCAGCATAACACACATAGGGGACAGGCAGCTTGGACCGTGGATGTGTTAGAGTGTGATTAAGACGGAGCCATCGTAGCCCGACCCTCAGTCGGCCACTCAACGCACAGATACACACAGCTGGGCTGACTGCGAAGTCTGATTTAAAGCATCAGTTGGAAATCATTCAACCCACAGATTCTGGCGCACTGTGGCAGCCTCAGGCACGTAAAATTAACTCGATCTCACTCTACCCTATCCTGTGCACCGGGCCAGTCAACTAACCAATGTAGAGATAGCGAGAGATGGCTGGTAGAGCTACGAATAGCCTTTCTGCGCGTGCCACAGACGCGACCCCTCTCGCCATACGTACACACCAGGCTCCCACACAGAGGGCAGACTGCCCAGATCTCACATATAATAGAGGCGTCACACGGAGAGGCAGCTGAAGAACGCCCTTCTCACACACACACACAGTAGGTATGCCAACATGGAATTTTAGTCGAAACTCTGAAGTGCACTTTCGACTTGAAAAGACTGCCTACGTAGGGTTGTAATATTAGTCACTGGGCAGCATAATCCTATGATATCTCAGTTACTTCGGGACGCCAGCCTTTGAACGAACTTCTTTCAAGCTGCCTGCAAGAACTACACCCTGTAGAAAATGACTACTTAAATAGCAAAAATTTTTCGCATTGCGATTCGATGTACTTATAAATTCAAATATATTTCATAGAAAACGGGATAAAGTATTAATTCTTTTACTCATTTGGAAGAGCACTACGCCTCGTTTAAATCCTATACTTAGAAAAAGGGTATGATGAGGGTTTAAAAACGTTTCTAATTCCTGAATAATTCTGAGCTCGGCCTGTCGTTACGCGTGCATTCAGGGTTTTCAAACTGCAAGCTGCATATTTGCCGTGTAAGGAAGATCATACATTTCTAACCGCTAGTGAAAGGAGACTGTATGTCGTTCATATGATTCACCAGTCGATTCGAGCCATATTGTAGACTTATCAAGCAACATTAGTGAACGTAGAGACACGATATTTCACGAGCGGGCTTTTCACAGTCTTAAAAAAATATAAAAATTATAAACTTTTTGAAACCTACTTATACCCTTCCCTCGGGCAAAAAATTTAAAGAAAACGTAATTTTCTTCCGAGTGAGGAAACGATGTAGTACTTTTGTCCATATTTTCTAAGAGATATATTTTTATTTAAAATTACATCGAAACGCAATGCGAAAATTCTTAATACTTAAGTTGTCATTTTCTACAGGATGTAGCTATTGCAGGCATCCCAAAAGGAGTTCGTTCATAAGCTGGCGTCCCAAAATAACTGAAATGTCATAGAATTATGCTGCATGATTATTAATTTCACAACTCTACTCAATTAATCTTTTCGAGTCGAAAACGTATGCCAGAAATTCGGTTAACATTTCATGAGTTAACACACCTTCCATATGGGAAAGGGGCTTGCGTAGTGATATTCGAGGTGCTTTGTGTGCAACGCATGTGTTGATCGGGAAGTGTGTAGTGATGTGTTAACGTCTGCAGTGATTTGCCGCAGATTCTCATGGAGGCCCATGGGACCACTAAGGCCCATGCGACGACTGAATGTGCTAGAGCAATTCAGACAGTTGAGGTAGTGGCAGCGGGTGTATGTTGGTGCTCCAGGTACTGATTCGCCAATCTCCACGCGATGAATTCGTTAGGGACACGCCAGGTCGGATGCGAGACGTGTACGTACAATGTCAACGAAAGTGGATTTCGCGGTATAGTTGCGGTGTTGTCGGTGTTACAGGATTTGAGCGAGTTCAATCAGTCGATATCTCGCAATATGTTTGGATGACCTGTCTTTTAGTGTGGCCTGTCATCGGGGACGGATTTTGTCCAGGACAACTGCATGATCCGTACGAATGGCTCGTGAACACAAAACTTGGTTGTCTACACTTAGGAGAAGAGAATGGTAACTCTGGGAGAACAGAGCTTAAACGCATATTTAGCCCTGGGCATGGGAGAAGACGAGACGGCTGAGCTAATGCTACCATCAAAATACAGTAGGTCGGCTAACTCATGAAATGTCAACCGAAATTTCGAAATGCGTTTTCGTTTCGAAAAGATTAATTAAGTAGGGTTGTAAAATCGATCATCATGCAGCATAATTCTATAACGAGCCAGTTACCTCAGGGTGTCGGCTTTCGGATGAACATATTTTCGTCAGCATGCAAGATTTCTGTTCTGCAAAAAATGACTACTTAATTAGCATTTAATTCTGTCATTGATTTTCGATGTCCTTAAATATTCAGTTATATTTCATGGAAAACATGTATAAGTATATTCATTATTTTGCCTATTCGGTAGAAAATTACGTATTCTTCCAATTTTATACTCAAAAGAAGATTTTCTCCTCGAAAGAGTATAATTCGATTTTAAAAAACGTTTCTACTTCCCCAGTATTATTGTTAACTTTGCAGATGCAGATGCGTGATGTTTTATGAACGGCCATTTCACGGTATTAAAATGTTACAATTAGAAGTTTTTTAAAACCGAATTATACTCTTCTTTCGAGTAGAAAATCGGAAGAATAGGCAATTATCTACCGAATAAGCAAAATAATGAATATTCTTATGCATGTTTTTCATGAAATAAAATTGAATTTTCAAGGACACCAAAAATCAACGAGAACATTTCGTGCTAATTAAGTAGTCATTTTTGCAGAGTAGAGTTCCTGCATACAGTCGGAAATAGGTTCATTCGAAAGCCGACACCCTGAGGTAACTGATTAATTATAGAATTATGCTGCAAGATGATCAGCTTTACAAACCTACTTAAGTAATCTTTTCGAGGCGAGAACGCATTTCTGAATTTGGGTTTACATTTCATGAGTTAGCGCACTTACTGCAGAAATAAAACACAACTTACTCAGCTGTCCAAAAGGCGTTGGCGCCGGACAGGCAATCGGACGACGCCGTAAGAACAACAAAACAAATTTTTGATACGGCTCACCTCGGGTACCGGTGACAGACGTCCAAGTATAATGCATCAAATTTTACAGGTAACTGAAGCACCCTTCACATAAGTCACATAAAACAGAGGGTAATTTGTACACAACGTTTGAGGAAAGGTTTGCGCGTGAGCTCAAGAGGGTCTGCGCCTCTAGGTTCATGTCGCCTACTGCCTCTCATCTGGATAAAATAAGCCTTCTGAAGATCTGTGTTCGCACGAAACGTCTAATTGGCTCTATTATTTCACCTCATGAGCTTAAATATAAACGGGATCAACACCATCCATTTGTGAAGCGTCCTGCTCATGCACTGTGGTTAAATGGAACCGTCCATCTGGAAGGTAAGGAAACTCACGATGTTTCACAACTGCGGGTCTGCGGAGCATGCTGACTATCTGAGTTCCACAACAGTTAACCGTTTCAAGACGCAGAAAAGTGAGGTCTGTTGAACTGATAAGGGGAAGCGGGTCTTCACACAGACAGAGACTACAGTGATGTGGTTTGCTCCCTTAAGTTGGCATGATGTTATTTCATTATGCTTGGAGGTTAGCCGAATGATCTCGACACCAGGCACAGCAAGTTCGATTGTGTGAACCTAACCGCAAGTGTGGCTGTAGTATTAATTCTGAGATTGCAGTATACATGTAGATTAAGATCTTGATCATGGCAGAGCAGAAATGCTCAGAGCAGATCGGCGAACCCTCCTCACCGTCGCCACCGAATGTTCCATCTGGCAGCCCCCAGCGCAGGGGCTCGCAGCTGGACCTGTAGATAGTTAACCAACTGCCTCTACGTCAAATATCAAGTACTCCATCATCGAGTGTTCGCGCCTACCTGACGGAGGACAGCAAAAGTTCTGAACGGACATTCCGGACTCTCGTGTCTTCGTCAACCACAGTCACCCGCTCTTGCCTCCTGTTACCGCCGCTCGCGACAGGCTTTAGTGCAGAGACTGGCTCAACCAGTCCTTTGACCTCTCCAACAAGTTCTTACCAGGTTGGGTCAACAGAAACAACCACTAGCATCACACTGAGGTTCGTAGCAGATCAGTGCAGAGAAAATACGTCTTCTCAGTACGTGCGCGCGGCCTCAATACAACGTATGTCTTTTGAATGTATAGCAATTCTAGAAAGCCGTTCTTCGGGAATACGTACTTAATAGATCTAAAGGGTCACATTTTATCAGCAAAATACTTATATTTAGTTGCAAAAGAAGCGCAAGTTTGATGTTTTCGAAGAAATTTGAGTATTTTTTTCTGCTATTTAGACAAATCTGGATTTAAACTGTCATTTAATTATTAACCTATTTGTTTTACTGAGGCTGACACTGAACTTACTGTTAAACGCAATTCTTAATTTTCTTTCGAAAACAGAGGTGACATGTATCAATCATTCATGGACAAAGAGGTTATCGAGGTGCTTGCTATTGCCGGAATAATTTTGGCGTCGATTGTGATCGTATATCCGATTTTGAATTGTCTCCTGTGTCCCGTGATTAACAGGTCAGTTGTAACAGAGTATTTTAATCCGAGGGAATTTCATACTTCTCATGACCTCTAGTTTTCGAACAATATTTGCAAAACAAAACATCAGTTTGCACAGTCAG
>CACRXP010001323.1:34104-71600 GCA_902702965.1 Spirometra erinaceieuropaei
TCTTCAAGGTGTATTCCTGCATAAAGGGAAACTGTTGGCTTTGATCAAAGCTTTCCGTTCTCCAGTAATGTCGCGCTCGGCCAATCTTTTCACCCACTTCTGGGCTTTCAAACCCACACGCTGCGTGCTTTTCATGCAAAGCTAGTCATATACGCCACTAGATGAACACCACAAAACAGCCTAAGAATGTTTATAGTGAACGGGAGCCATGTTGTACCCTTTACAAGAAATACTGGTAAACGCACAGACGCAAAGCTGCTTAAATGGACTCCCCACGGTTATGAAAAATCCCACAAAACAATTCTTAAATCCAAAACAAACCCTTTTTCGAAAATATACTTTGAATTTGGCGTTATTCGTTTTGAAATGAGTACACGAAACGATCTTTCATGCACATATTCTATAAAGCACATGTATGAGTCCATAGGACTACCGGAAATAAGTTTGAAAACACATACTATTTAGGGAGACTTTTTAGTGAGTCTTACTTCTTCGGCCGGCCGGTAGAGAGCACGTTTAAAGTCAGGCGACATGATGAGATAGAAATATTTTGGGACCACTCTGCACGACAACCAGTATTGCAACCCCACTCAAGTACTTTATTTTGGCCGCAAAGACCCTCCAGGATGTTATTTAGCACGGCCACACGGTCTTATTTTTAAAAACACGTACCAGTCAGTTGGCTTCCCGAAGATAGCGTGCTCCGATATGTGTCACGAACAGAACAACACTTACTAAATCTGATTTGACCAAGTTATCACAAAGCCCGCCGACACAGGTGAGCTTACATTGACAGAGCACTTATTCAAGCTTCTTCTCTTCTTACTCAGTCAATCATGAAACTCTGCAGGACCGTCGGTGCACGGTCTCGATTGTATGTGTCGCCATTTCCCTGTTTTTGGTTTGTGCTTCTCGGCAGTGACATTCGACTGCGGATTTCGCACTTTTTCCTACCAAATTCTTTAAGCTGTGATAGTTCAGTCGGTGTTCAACCGTATTCAGTAATACGGTGCCGCATGAGAGTTTGTAGCTGAAACCTCATCTTGGACATGACCAGTCGGCACTCCCTCTTAGGGGCATGGGATGTGTCAACGTGGACGTTGAAGTGACCGAAGATAATCAATTTGTTCAGTACAGTCGTTAGGAGGAAGTGCAGGTCTTCGCAAAACCTCTGCAAGACGTCACTCGTGTCGGTCTTTGGGTTGGCGAAGGCACCAACGACAGTGTCGGCGTTGTTCATTCGGAGTGGCAGCTACATGATCATCTTTTGATAATTTACGACCGTCCACGACGTCTTTCTCAAAAACGAATTTCTCTCCGGGGTCTTGTTCTTGTGTTTCTGGACGTCCGATCGGCAGAAATGTGCATCCGACATGCGGCCACCCAATCGGATAGACGAGTCTGGACTGACGGAACAGCCGTAACATGGGTATCATCCAAAACATTCCGTTCATCCCCACGAAACTACGGGCACAATCTGATATATTTGAACTTCATGGTGATATTTCGGTCGTCGATTTCGACGGTGTCCACGGTTTGCTCCACAGTAGAATGAGTGCAGGGGTGGTAAATAACGGGGCATTTGTTTGTAATAGCAGCAGACTTGCGTTGTATCCAATGCACACTCCCCTCTTCTGCCACCGGGGTCTGATGCCAAAACTGCGTCAAGAGGATCGGATGCGGGATCGGGTGCAAGAGCTGACAGAGCTGGAGAGCTCGACTGAGCGTGACACACACACACGACCTGGTCCCCACGCATCACACAAGCATTTCAAAACAAAAGCCGTGGCCGGCCCGGATCTTATATGCATAGAGGCTACATTAAATGGACGTCATTTCAACCCAAGTTTGAGTCTACCAGTCGACCACCCAACGTGCAAACACACGCTGTGCGGATTGCGAGGTCTGGCTAAACAAGGCAGTTGGCAACATTTGAAACCACGGCTATTAGTGTACCGTAATATATTTAGGTGCGTCAGATTGTTTATAGTGGAGTTATACGCTGAGAGCCGACCTCACTCTCTCTTTCCCCTCCCGAACATCAGTCGATTGTCACGGGTGATCAATCACCTGAGGCGGGTGGCAGAACTAAAAAATCAGCCCGTTTTTATGCCTGTTAAATAGACGGCCGGACTGGGTTTAGGACGCACGCACGTAACAGCCATGTGTTCTAAACAGTGGACCCATACTTGTGACTTGCGAGTGCATTAGACTGCAGTGAAATGGACATGGGCTACCCCTATCGCAGAACAACCAGATGTGAACTCGAATGCGGGGACTTACAAGGTTGAGCAGTTCACATACACCTGCCGCACATGGGCTAATCCCCATCAAGTGTACCCAGGCCCGACGTCGGATGCGTTGGGCCCACATCATTGAGAGTGTCTCAGGGGGTCCACAACCATGAGAAAGCCTGATATGCCCGTCAGTTGGCGGTCCCCCAAGTCATAACGTTCACCGTGCTGTGATAGATTCATGCACATCATGTTGTTTATGGCGTTGGATGTGCTAATACGCCGCGGAGATGGATGTCCCCGACTCGGCCTAAATCTTCTCCTCCTTTTTCCATGCTCCAGTCCACTATTCAAGTCTGCCATCCATCTGGTCCTACGATTATGTGCGTTAGCCGACCCGACCTGCGTCCATGTTCGGCAGCAATTATCGACTCGTCTGGATTCTCTGTGGCCCGATTAACTCATGGTGTAAGCCAATCTGGTCGCAGTTTTGGTTCAGACCGTCTACAGCGTGACACGTTATGGGGGCGGTCGCACACACACACACACACACACACACACAACAGTTCGACCATCGATTTCGACGATGTCCACCGTGTGCCCCACAGACTGCATTGTGGGAGCAGGGACGGTGACTTACGCAGGGGTTTATAGTGCCAGTAGACTTGCGTAGCATCTACCTACACTCTCTCCTCCTCCCCCGCCTAAGCCCGGTGTCAAGACCACGTCAAGAAGACCAGAGACGGGGGAGGCCGCAGGTGGATGGCTCGGACGGAATCTCGCCTTGGCGCTCCACTCCGCACCCCCTCGTCCACACACAAATGACCAGGATTTTGACCACAAAGCAATGGGGTGATGGCAGTGGTCCAGTTGTGCGACGACTTCCGACAACAGGGTCCGCCAGCGACCCCGCAAATGTTGGCATTTGTTATTGCGCACAGATAACGCCTGCCAGAGTCCGATGTGGCCCCCGTGTTGGTCCAGCGCATCTAACACGTGGCCCGTTCTGAGGTCACAACACACATACACACAGTTCAATGGTCGTGGTCGACGATACTCACCGTTTGCTCCAGAGCAAGGCGAGAACAGTCATGGTGAGATGTGCGTAAATTTTGGTAGTTAAATTGCACTCTATCTACCGCCCTTTCTCCTCCTCACGCGGCCTGAGCCCGGTGTCAAGACATTGTCAAGATGACCGAAGGTGGGAAAGGGCGCAGGTACACACACACACATGCACACCTATTTCCCTACTAAAACAGCCCAGTTTCCTTCTCAGACCTAATTTTTTAGCGCATTTGTAAGTTGGTTCAAGTCCCCGTCTGTGGACGCAGTTGGTCTGTATTGATGTTCGGCTTATTATAGGTGCAGACTACTAAAATAAGCCCACACGGAGCCACTGACTCACTAAACCATACAGACTAAAAACAGGCAACCCACTAGCAGGTCCGATTCCACCTACTCGGGATAGCATAGAGGGGGGTTCAAAACAGTTGCGGGAAGAGTGATATAGCTGGGAGACTCCCTGATGTGCCGAACCCCTAGCAGTCGCGTAATTCAACGACAGGATATTGTCAAAGCATGTGTCGGAACTTTTAGCTATAGCATGTTATGCCAGTATCGTAAATCAAGCAACACGTGATGCAAGTTTGATTTGAATTCACCCTGCTGTTATTCGGTAAATAATTGAGGCTATCTGGCCTCGTGGGCGTGGGTTGTTTACGCGGTGTATCCCTACTGACATTTTAGAATAAGGACATTTTTTCTTACATTTTAGTATGGCCTAGAGGGGGAGAGAGGAGTAAGATGTGTTTATGTAACCGTACCCGATCGACACAATACTGTTGAGCTATTTAATTATTTTGAGTTGATGTGATTACGTTTGCATGGTGTTGCTGTGCGCTGCGGTGTGTGTTCTGTTGGCGGCCTTGTTTCTTTGATGCTGTGTCAACATTTTCGGCTCAATGCCGGTGGTCCTTCTCGACTTTCGGCCTGTCGTTTCCTTCTAACTTCCGCTTTGGATGTTTCAGAGTTAGGGTTTAGGGCTGCGGTTAAGGGCCAGGGTTAAAGGGTTAGGGTTGGAGGTTAGGCTAGGGGCTTTGGTTAGGGGGTTAGAGTTGAGATTTGGGGTTAGGGTTAGGGGTTAGGGTTAGGTGTTAGGACTAGGGGTTGGGGCACGTATTTTTCAACCACCCAAAATACAACCACACATTCCCATTAGCTTTTGATTTTCTATACAATTCCTTGACGTTTTTACCTGTGCGTCCTCAAGCCCCTCCTGTAAAAAACTCTATTACCACCGGTCCCGTATTATAGGTGGCTGGAGGTTGTTTGCCTCAGATGGGGCTACATAACCACATCTGACCGAGGGAGGCAAATGCAGAGTTAAATGTGAACTGCTAAGAGGTCTCAAAGTTACCTGTTAGTCTAACTTTCCCTCCTCTTTCCATAAGTTGCAGTCACACCTGTCGTATAGAGTGCTGAAGAATTAGGTTACACGTAAACATTTCAGACAAAAGACGATGAGGGACACGCAGAGGCATGTGGTTGTGCTTTTGGCTATCGTGCTGTCCTTGTGGACTTCAACATTCTCAGCAGATTCTAGACTCATACTGAGAAAGCACAGATGTAATCACATTCAGTAATGACATGCTGCTTGAAACCAGACTGGAGTTCATGTCCACGGCAGGTTGACAACGTCTAGACGAACAGACATGCCCGCAGTTGGTCTCTGCTGGGAGGTTTGTTAGCTGTGAAATCCGACGTGGGCGCATCTAGATGGATCACATGGCGGACCGACGGTCATCTCCGAAAATAGTCTTTAACTGTTGTCTCGTTGTTTAAAGCCACTGACCTCCCGGCCTATAAGAATTCATTTAGATTTAACGAAATTTCTGTTGTTTGCATAACAGTCATTGCCTTTTTCCAAAAATCTGATCATAATCTGCCCACCTTAATTGTCAACTGTTGGAATCGTTGACAATTTTATGAATCCATCTTAACATTATGGAAGCCTGATGTACAAAGACATGTCGTCGACACGTCCGGACAGATCGAAGATCCCAATCCTCTGTTAAGTGGGAGATGGAATAATGTTTGATCTGATCCGAGCACGTAGAAAAAGCGTGATTCGTGCCGGAGTAATTTTAAGCCAAGATTTCTGGTCTTTTAGTGTTGACGAGGTGTGTCAAACTGATATAAATCCGAATGATATTTTTTGTTACGCTAAAATCTTCGGTGTCATTTAGTGTTAGATGAGTGGGCTTGCAACACTCCCGAACTCGTCAAAGCTGACAGAGAAACACGATTCTTCTAAAAAATGCTCATACTATTTTTTAAAAGCCCTAAAAACTCTAAACGCTTAAGAATAAGACTTCATGTGAGTTCTGTGGAATATTTCCTATCTTACTGACATTTACATAGGATTGCTGATACTTTTTTGGATAAAGCGGGGATCTGCGAGTTTGCTTTGCTAAGCGCATCGGTAAAAGGACTACGGAGTTAGTTATTGCTGTGTCTGATGTTAGCTTCGGGAATGGATCTGCGACGACATGCGAATGCGGTTCCTCCTCCAGCGATCGTGATTACGATCCCACCGGGTATAAGGTCATGTGCATGGTTGCCCGGTCGTCCTCCTTCTTCTGACCCGTTCATTTCTTCATTGGGTAAAATCCTGGTTAATCGCTTGTTTGCTGTGGACCGGGAAGTGTGTTGGCACGCCTAGTTGCGGACCCGGCCGTGCCAGCCACGTACGTCCTCCCCCGCCTCCAGTTTTTCTGACCGTGTCTGGACACTGGGCTCAGGTGGAGGAGGATGAGGAGGAGCGAATGCGTAGCTGCTGTGCAAGCCTACTACCACTTTAAACTAATTCGCACGCAAAGCACCATGCCGGTTTTATCTTACTGTGGAGCACACGGTGGGCGTCGTCGGCAAGGACAGTCGAACTGTCGCTTTTCCTTCGACTGAAAGGATAGTTTCCAGATCATGTGGTGTTTAACATGTAATCCCTTTACAGTGAACATCATTCCGCCATGTAACGCGCTTGTTCTTTCACTGTGGGCCTCTTCTCGGGTTAGAATATTTTAATAAAAATCTGGTTCGGCTATTTCCACTTTATCTACGCAATCATAGTCGGCACGGTTATCGACCCCTGCTGTAATCTTTTACTGCACGTCAACTAATGCACAAGGCGTAAGTCAGTATTAGTTTAATTTTAAGGTCAGGGTTATGGTTGCAGTTGATGTTAAGGCAAGGTTGGGGCTAGATTGAGACTAAGTTGGAGTTCCGTTAGGACACGGAAGTATGTTATCGTCCTGGAATTTAGCATAAAGTCAGCTATTTTACTGAAGCCTCCTGTTCCTATGCCCTATCATTTATTTACTTACGATCTTTATTGAAGTTAGCAGCTGATTATCTAACATGCGATTCACCCTAAGATTTGACCTAATACACTGCGCTCGTCGACATGCACAATCATGTTGACTGGATCACTCTGCATGTGATGACTGGCTCTGACTTGAAATGTACAGCAATAAGTCTATCCTTCCAAATGATCTATCTTAATGTTTTTAGTGCGAAGTTTTGCTTTGGAGATTGGTCTAATTCTGAAATATGAAGTGAAAAGTGAAGTGTGTTTTTGTTAAATAAGACCTTTTTGACCCAAAAATGCTCGTTATTCGTAAATCTGTTCAAAATACAGTAGATGCGCAGTGCCGTACAATGTCAACCGAAGTCTGAAATGTACCGGGAAGGAACGATCCCATGAAATTTTTAACCGGAATTCTGAAATGCGTTTTCGATTGAGAAGGATTACTTCAGCGCGGTGGCAAAACCGATTATCTTGCGACATGATCCTACAATATGTCAGACTCGGCAGGGTGTCAGCTTTTGAATAGACTGCTTTTCAATTTCCTGTAGAAGGCGTACTCTGTAAGAAGCGTTTTTTTAAGTGGCATGCATTTTCACAATGATTTTTGACAGTCTCGCAAATTTAAACATATTTTACAGAAATCACAAACAAAAATGTGTTTTCTTTTAGTCATTGGATAAAGAATGACGTCTTCTGTGCATTTTATGCTCGAAAAAGGAGTGTAATTAGGTTTTAAAAAATTCTTCTGATTCCCAACTAATTTTGAGCCTGATCAGTCGTTGCAGTAGCGCTCAGTAATTTCAATCTACGAGACGTTTGCACTCCGCGTAGAGAAAGTGACCTATTCTTCTGCGTCTTTAAAAATGATACCATGTAGAGTCCATAAAATTTTGCAATGGATGCGGGTTGTGTTGTACATTTCATGAGGAACAGTGGTTAACGGATAGGTTCGACGCTGTATGAACGGACATTGCACGGTCTTAAAAAATATCCTGTTTAGAATTTTTTAAAGCCTAATTATACTCCTTTTTCGAGTCGAAAACATAAAGCGAACGTTATTCTCTATTCAACGACTGAAGGAAAGCACATTTGTGTTTATGGTTTCTAAAAAATATATTTAAATTTACAAGACCATCAAAAATCAATGGGAAACATGCATGCCACTTAAGTAGTCATTCGTTACAGAGTGCGCTTTCTACAGGAGATCGAAAAGCAGTGAATTCAAAAGCTGAAATTTTGTCGAGTCTGAAATATTATAGAATTATTTCCCAAGATAATCACTTCTTTATCCGCGCCTAAGTAATCTTTCCTAATCGAAAACGCATTGCCGAATTCCAGTCAGCATTTCATGAGATCGGTCACTCACTGTACATCTTATTAGAAAAAGAATTTAAGCATGGGCTTAAGACTGCCCATTTTGTGGCATAATCACAAGATACTTCGGACAGGTTAGGATGCCGGCTTTTGGACGAGCTTACCTCCGGCCGCCTACAAAAGCTGTACTCTGTAGTAATTTACTAATTGTGCAGTAAGAATTCATCCTTTTGACTATCGACCTCCTTATACATTCAGATATATTTTACTAAAAACATGAAAATAAATATTTTATTGTGCTCAATAAGTGGCAAATTGCGTCCTCAGATTTCATACTTAAAGTGCGTTTTTGGGTTTCGAATAAACGTCTCACTTTCTGAATAATTCTGAACCTGACCAGCCTGCCCTTGCCCTCATTGTTACCAGACTGCAAGCTTTATGCCTTTTCTGTAAGGAGAATCACGCACTTATACATGCTATAAAGGATACGTCATATAGGACGCATACAATGTTGCAGTAGATATGGATCATGTTATATATCTCACAAGCAGCATTCATTCTAAAATGTTATTGATTCGAAAAAATACTTAAATGGGACTATAATATCAATTGTCGTGCAGCAAAACCTCAATGCCCTTAGCCACGTCATGATGTCATCTATTGAATGAGCTTCTTTTTGAGCGTCTTTAAAAATCACACCCCGAACGGAATGATTACTCAAATGGTATGCATTTTTCAATCATTTTTGGATGTCTTTATAAATTACGGTGTATTTATCGGGAACACGAACAAAAACATATTTTCTTGTATTCATTTTGTATACAATTAAATTATCGTAGAATTTCATACTCGGAGAAAGAATATTCTTCAATTTTGGGAATTTTTTAAATTCATAAATAGTTTTTAACAGAACCTGAAATTACGTTTGCATTCAGGGTTCGCTGACTGCATTATGTATATATTCACTCGAAGGAAAGTCCCACACTTCTTTATTTTATTCCGCGTGAATCATATAGGACGCGTAAGATTGTGTACTGGGTGTGGGTCACATGGTATAATTACTAAACAGAATTAATAAAATTGTGGACATGATGCTGCATGACAGGACAGATAGTAGTCTTTAAAAGTTTCATAAGCAGGAACATATGATGGCAAAAATTATTCTTTCCTTAAGTGCAAAATTTAAAGACGCAATTTGCAAATAAACAGAAGAAAAAATATTTCTCATGTTTTCCACATAAAGCATGTACAGTACCTGTGCTAACTCATGAAATGTCACGAATTAACACAGGTTAACGCCTTTAACGCAAAATCGGTAAACACTACGGCTCCCAAAGTCTGATAGCGGAAAATAAACGATGTAAATGCATAGGAACATCGAAAATCAAAAGGGATAAAGCCATACCGCATAAGCTGTCATTTTTCATATGGTGAAGTTCTTTGCAAGCGGCCTAGAAGAGGCCTGTTTGAAGGCCGACATCCAAACCTGACTGAAATATCCTGTGGTCATGTTTCGGGTGAACCTACCTTAGCATTCTTCTCGGCTAAATCGCAGCTGGTAGCCAGGAATGGTTAAACGGACGGCGACCTTAACCCTAACCCTAATCCCAAACTTAAACGTTAACTGTTAACTCTAACGACAACCCTAACCCTAACCGAAATCGTAAACGTAACCGTAGCCCTTAGATATAGCCATAACTGAAAAACCTAACCGTAATACTAAAACCTAATCGTACGTTCAAACCCTAACCGAAACCCGAAAATCTAAGCCTGAAAGCATTACCCTAAACCGAAAATCGGAAACCATTAACCGGTACCCTAATCCTAACCTTAAACGTACCACGGAAGCCAAATGGGTCATATGTGATTATGGAGTCCCACAAAATAGCCCCAACAAACAAATTCCCCCCCCCCACCTCTAATACGGGGCTTGGCTACCAACTGCGATCTAGCCTTCTTTTCTAATCAAAAGCACATTTCATATTTTCGGCTATTATTTCGCGAGAAAACACATCTACTTATGTACTAGACTAAGTACAAAGTGCTCGCATTCACTGTAAAAAAGGATGGTGAACTTCATTATCGTCACGAGTTTTCTGCCCTTCAGATGATATGCATTGTTTAGAAGATGTTGCGTCTTATTGTGCGCTGGGGTTGAATAAATCACCACAAGCCACACAAAAATGACACAAATGAAAAGTCTAACTGCCACTTGTTTAGGGGTATGCTGAAAACCCAGAGCGATGCTCTCTTGCGAACTGTAACCAAAGAAGCGATACAAACGGCCTGAAAACAGATCAGCGTCCGTAGACGTTGCGAAGAGAAAGGAACAAGCTGCATACTTTTAGCATCAGCCACATTAATCGTCAGCGGAATTCGAGAAGTGGCTGTTCGCTAAATGGTTTCGAATCGTTGTGTTTGTGGCTCTCACCTACAACGTTAAACTGTCATTAACTACACAGTAAAAGCTGAAAAATTTCTCCGTAATGCCACCTGTGCGTTCAGTCAAAAAGAACACGACTTAAACCCCCGATCTGATAGGACGTTTAAGCATAGAACGTAGTTAGTTTCGTGCCCAATATCTATAGCGTGGGTCAACTGGCGGTAAAAAACCGGCATGCACTAAAATATCGATGACATTACCTTACCTAAGCACATCCATTAGGACTCACACTTAGGTTTCTGTTTAAAGTTCCGCTGGTTAAAACTACTTCCATGGTGATTTGAGCGGATAGTCGACTGCCTGAACTAGGCTAAAAATATGCGTCAAAAATCTGGCGAAATAGAACGACATGATGGCAAGAACGCGGGACAGTAACGCAAATATTCGACACTAAATTCCGTATTTTGGAAGGCTTTATTCCTGCACTTCTATGACACGTCTTTTTGAGCCAAAGCAAGACGCCCCCTGAATGACTATTTATCGAAACTTGCTTTGAGGACGAATGCAACACCTCTGGTGTATCCTCGTGCCAGTAGGTAATCTCGTCGTTAAGTTCGTGATACAGGTTCCTGACAAATCCCGGACAACCAAATTTGTGAGATCTAAACCGTCTAAAGACGTAAAATGCCGCAGTCAGTTATTTATTATCGAACGAGCATGTGTGAGACTGCGCCGTAAGTGACGACTATACTCATCGAATAAACAGGTCAATCAAGGAAACGTGCCAACAGAAACATTTATGTATTCTTTAACTTCACACAAAACCTTAAATCTGAGCTTGCAAATGTGAGACGGACTAAAACTTGTACTGCGGGGTGTGGTTTCGTTTTTCGGTTGATATGTTCGATGGGATTTGAGTGCTGCGCTCATAGTCCTGAGGGAAACGCAGTTCAGAAGTAAATATCACCAATATCATCGTAAATGATTTCTGTGAAAGCTTGAGAAAAATATATCGGCCAAAATGATCGTTTTCTAAACCGCTAAGGTCGAAAATTCGTGTGGTAAGCCGGATTACGAAATTTGGCGGTGGATAATTGAGAAAAATTGCGTGATATGTCGGCTACCAAGGTCATAGGTCTTGTAAAATTTACGTTTATTGATGTCTAAGGATTGAAGAACGCAGTTCACGGGGATTCCATCATGACTTGATGTCCCGTTCATGATGCCTTCTTAGGTAATAGCACAGCCATTAACAGTTCATAATTGATGCATTTCACAAACCTGCACCAGAGAAAGAAGAATGGCAGATCCTAACGCACTTGTTGTCACCGCGCAGTTTCAAATCGAACTCAGGCGCTTTCTAGTACACAGTCTAGAGTTCTTACCGGACACCAATCGACCGTGTTATATTACGCGAGTATGCGAAAGTGAGCGGATATTTTCGAGGCACATTCAAGACACTTATTGGACAAGTAGCAGACCCCTTTAAATCATTCTTCTCCGCTTAAAGGTCTACTGTTCCGCCTCTAACCTAACATCAGGTCCTATACCACCTCATTTTATTTCAACCATTATGTGCTTGTTTTATTTGGGATGAAGAATGAGTAAACCTTTCCCACCCATGTGTTCAGAACTTTATTTCAGAACATGCACACCCTTTTCCTTTAAATAATATGAGCGCTTATCTTATGATCATATGGACGCTGAGCTTGCGGAAGAGTGCACTGAACGTTCTTCGTTTGATCAAAGAAGCTACTGTTTAGACTTTGTCGGCTCAGGTCCTTGCTCACTGTTTGGCGTTTCGTTGGGTACGGGGTAGGGTGGAGGATTCGCGTTGCCTTCGGCTATATGGACGGCGTATTCGTCAATGTGCTTCAGAAAGTGGTATCGTCCGAATCTGAAAAATATCAAGTTTGCGTAAGCCCACTTTGTAACTCCCATGTAACACCCAAGAGGTACAGAAAAGACCAAGATGTTGTGAAAACGAATCATCCATTATTTACTACATTAGACAGTGCGGAAAAATTGTCAGCTTCTATCCGCTGCGTTCAAAGTGTTCAAGCATAAAATGATATCAGTTTTCATGGCTTTGCGAAATACACTTCCGAGCTGACATCCTAGACTATTGAATTTAACACAACAGTACGGCATATAGAGTCAGTTAGTAAATGCAAACGCTAATATGGCAGCTGTAAGGACATTTTTGGCCAGAAAATTCATTTACTTTAGAGTTCCGAACGTTTGTGAACAAATTATTTTGTAGCCAGTTATCCATAAGATTTCAAAACAGTCTTTTTCAAAAACGCACTACTACGTAATCAGATAAAGCCGCTGCAATAACTATTACGTATAGGTGATAAAAACAACAACGTAGGTTCTTACGATCTGTAGATACAGTGGGCCACAACGGCTATAAAGGAGAGAATAGAAAGCACAAGTCCTCCAATTATCATCCCGTCAACATTCACGGAGGAATAGCGAAATCTCACGCGCATTTTTCAGGCTCGAGAAATTGACTGTTTTCCCGAAAAAAAAGAAAAGAAACGTTAGGAAAAACAAATCGCTAACACTGACTGTCTCCTGACTTTTGTGTGGTTCGTTCTGCCTTCGATACACTGTCTCTGCATAATATTTATACTCCACTATGGATTCCACAAGAAATTGATTTTGCTGGAATGTTTTTGCCTTAATTGCGTCGAGTCAAAAGTAAGAATTCTAACGATAATGCATTACATGAAGAAACATCGATTAATTGCTGTAAGTTGAAAATCTCACCACGACCCCTATGCTGAAAAATCACGGCCGGCTATTCACTCTTAATATCTAATTCTGAAGTAATTGGAAAAGCATTATTGCATTGAAATAAGGAAAACAGCAGGGCGTACCTACTGTGAACCTCCTCAGACGATGTTGAAGGGCCAAATTCTCTCTATGCACAGAAGCCTCCCCTATCCATCACATGGTTGCTAGCGACTCATTGGTTTATGGAATTTGCACACCCAGCCAGTGAAGTCATCTTCGTCAGCAACATCAGGTCATTTTGCGTGAACTTTTGAGTCATGTAGACTTTCTTTAACTGTGCTCCATAAACAACGCCCACTCGCGAATGAAGCCGAGAAGACCGATTCAGTGCTGAATGCCTTTTCTCCGACAGCTGATCACACTGAGGACGCCTAAGGAATTTTGCCGTTTTAGTTCGCTTTTGAAGGCCGTTCTCTTCTCTTACCGTTATGTGCTTAGACAATTCACCCCTTAAAAGCTAAAATAACTTAGTTTTCTGTGAAACAGTAATGTGCTTGGACTGAACAGGTGTCGAACGTTATGTACGGCATGCCCTCGACGGGGTCCACTTTGCCGCTTCACGAGTCACTCCAGGATCGCGTGATGCGGTTGCATGACTTTACACATCCTCACATACAATAGGTGGGCTAACTCATGAAATGTCAACCGAAATTCCGAAATGAATTCTCGTTTCGAAAAGATTAATTAAGTAGGGTTGGAAAACTAACCATCATGCAGAACAATTCTATCATAATTCAGTTACCTCAGGATACCGGCTGTAGAACGGACTTCTTTTCGACTACATGCCAAAATTATACGCCATAAAAATGACTATTTAGGTAACAGGCATCTTTCTTATTGATTTTCGATGTCCATAAAATGCAATTACATTTCCTGGAAAACACTGTAAAGATATTCATTCTTTTGTTAATTCGGTAGATAATTACGTCTCGTTTTAGTTTTTGTGCTCCAAGGAAGGGTATAATTCGGTTTTAAAAAAGTTTCTCATTGTGAGGTTTTTCAAGACTGTGAAATGCCCGTCTGTAAAAAGTCTTGTCTCTACATTTAGCAATGTGGCTTCTAAAGGTAACAATATGGATCAAATCTACTGCTAAATTTTCTGAACCCTATACGGTCCCTTTTATTACCTTAGAAAAATGTGTGGTTTTCCACACACGGAAAATATACGGCTTGCAGTTTGGAAACCCTGAATCCAATTGTAACGGTAGAGCGGGTTTGAAACTATTCGGGAATTGGGCAAGTTTTTGAAAACCGAATTATACCCTTCCTTTAGGCATAAAATTGGAAAAAGACGTAATTTTCTACTGAATGAGCAAAAGCATGAATATCTGTATACGTGTTTTCCAGGAAATATAATTGCAATTTTAAGGGCATCGAAAATCAGTGAGAAAAAGGATGCTACTTAAATAGTCATTCTTGCAGAGTACAATTTTGGCATGCAGCCGAAAAGAAGTTCGTTCGACAGCAGATATCCTGAGGTAACTGAATTATAACACAATTATGCTGCGCCATGGTTAGTTTTACAACCCTACTTAATTACTCTTTTCCAAACGAAAACGCATTTCGGAATTACGATTGACATTTCATGATTTAGTCCACTTAGCGTACACTGCAAGCTAGTACCGTGCAAGAAGCTCTATGGGATAGACGGCGTCAAATGGACTTGGCAGTCCAGACTTCTATAGGCAGTACACTGAGAGTTTCCGCTGAACGCAGAGATGCACGAGATGGGTGCCTTTACTTCGCTCTATGAATGTCCCCTAGTTCTCCTCTGTGCCTCTATGCATCCGCGTACATCATGGCGTCGAAATCTCAGTAGCCATCTTTGACCGGCAGAGTAGATCAGATGGCAGTGTTCGGCCTGTGTCTGACCTCACACCCGGCAGTCGTCGAAGTTATCCCCATCCGCAGATCAAAAACTCCTACGGAGTGGGCGACACGTAGTGGTCAAGGACGTGAGATCAACTTAACCACATACAATAATTTTGCTCCGTCTAGTGACAGAAGCCAGGAAGTTGTGAGAACGGGTTTGTTCTGTACACAGGGCAGGTCGCCGTAAGTTGGCTGTATGCTTGTGGCAGAGATAAGAGTTCATTCTGGAGAGCGTCAATTGCGGAGACTTCAGTGTGTTGCTACCACCAAAAAAGTGTTGTTGTCCTTCTTACCTCTGTCCTATCTGTTCCAAATCATGTCCGCAAGGGCGGCGTCTCGTGCGTGCATTTGAAACCAATCAGCGAAGGAGATCGCACTGATTGGCTTAGAGAGCACGTGAGGGTAGTGGCAGATTATCGACCAGGAGTGTGGCGTGGACGGGAGTGCAAATCAAGGGTTAGCGAGCGCAGCCGTTGCGCGTATACAGTAGAACGAGGGGACAGAGAAAAGGCTGCTACAGACATACAGTTCTGTAGGCGCCTCAAGTTAACTCGATTTTTTTTCACACTAAGCAAATGTCGTTACCCTTAGCAAATTCCAGCACCTGCTTAGGATGTTTAGGTGACCCTATTTAGGGGCAACCTTAATTGTCCTCTAGCACGTAGGGGACCAGAAAGCGTCTCGCAATAAACATGTTGTCAGCAGGCTGGCCATGACTTGATGACGTTGAAAACTTTCAACAAACGAAAATCCCCTGCCGATCCCTGTGCTTCCCCACAGGCTGCCAGAGTGACCCTGTCTCGAGGAAGGAGACAAGATCGCGGGGACAGGGGCTTTATTAGCCTGACACTTCGGATTCCTGCTCGAACCCACCATCAGAGACAAAAACAGATACGGGTGATTCATGCACAAGGGGCTACAGTATTTATAGGATGCAGTCGCATGTTACCGCATACCTATGAACATTCACGGCTCCCCGCTCCTTCATCCGGGATCGTCGCACGTGGTGTGATGGCCGACATTCGCGTCGTTAGTTGCTGCAATTTCCTCACGTGCGTTGTGTGTTGGTGTGATGATGGCTCGATCATCTGATCAACCGACCCTGAAGTTGGGGAGAGTGTTCACTTGTGCGCTCCCCGCGTGGCTAACCACTCCGCACAGGCAAAGAGTGACCCTGTGTCATCTGACGTCCGGGAATATTTGGCCACTCTTAGCTCATGCGATGGCAAATCGTTCAGAAATAAGGACGTTTCAAGTCGTACAGGCACTGACCCGCCACACTGCAGGCATTGCAGCTCTAAATGAGGCCCACTTCTCCGAACAGGGCAGTCAAAGTAAATGAACGCCGTTGCACACCCCTGAATTAATGATAGCATCTTGCTGTGGATTCAGTGCAGTCAGATACCACACTGAACGTCATCGCACACGCGGCGTCTGGGTCAGTTCCAGCAAACATGACCACTAGCAGTCCTAGGAAACGCATTGATAATCCCGACGAATACCCCTCCTTCGCAAGTCCTGACACCCAACTGTCATCTGTGGTTCCAAGGAGCTCTACTAAACTCGACGGCCACACCTCGGTAACCGTCATTGACCGGCGGATCAACCTGGATGAGTGGGTCCTCACATTTGCGCACTTTCGGGGCGTACCCAACAACCCGTCGACCATATGCAAATAGGCTATTGACTGATGTCCTCAAGAGAATGGCAACGACGATCTCGATCGTCTGTCCTCCCTGACAGAAGCGACCCACATCATTGTAGCAGCTGTTCAATGGAAAAGTACTGGGAGCAGATGACCTTCCAGCCGACGTCTACAGGTACGACGGTCACAACCCATGGGCAAGTTCATTTCGCCCATTCATGAGATGTAGCGACAAGGACAGATACCATAAAACTGTAAAAAAATGTTACTTTCGCGCGCATCTACATGCATAAGAGCAACCGTCAACTCTGTGGTAACTGAAAAGGCATCCTTCTCGTCAACATCCCTGTCGTGTTCTACTTGATCGCCTGCATCCTTAGCGACGATGTCTTCCAAGAACACAGTACGGATTTCAAAAGCCTCACAGAGAACCGTGGACATGATTATCGCGACATACCACAGGCCAGGAAAGGAGGGAATACCTGTACACCAGTTTCTGGATTTTCGGAAGACTTTCAATACAGTGGATCGCTATAAATTGGAAAACCTTGCAAAATTTGGATTTCCTCAGTGACTCACCCAAGTAAAAGGGCAACTTAAAGACCGGATGGTATTGCTTATCACATGCAATCGAGCAGTCCACGACGCATTCGCGGTGCCTAGTGTGGCGAACCTGAACTGCGCGTACTTTCTCACCTCAGTTCGCTTCATGGTCTTAATCAGCCTGATGGACACCTACCGTGAGTATTCGCTGACGATCGACATCACACTGGGACCGGCGAACCGGGGTCAGAGGGTGGGAGTGTGGAAAAGCAGTGAATTGTGTACTATAGGAAAAATGACGTGCTTGAACCCATCACGGCAGTCTAAGAGTCACAGACTGGAAGGCTGCCAATTGTAAGGACAACTCCGCACTCACGGGAGTATTTTGAAGTGCCTAGAGGCCTTACGGGTCAGCCTGTAATGTCTCCCTCTTAGTGTGGGCGCTATGCTACTCTTACTGATTTTGGATCTTACCCGCCCTTACAGGAAACTACATGCAATCAGAGTGGAAGCAGGTTCTGGATGGCGCGCGTAGACCTGTTGAGAGCGCTAAGGACAGAACTGTCAATCCCAGACTATGGATATCAGGATAAGACCAGAGTTATGAAAGAATTAACAATCAAAAGTCAAACGATCTGACAATCCAACAGATGCCGAGCCCGTCGCGTTGTGTTGTGTTCCTTCCATTCAGTTAAACAACCAATAAGTTCAAGAATGAGGAACACGTAGGGAAAGGCAAGATAGTCTGGCGCCTCGGCCCAGTACCCCCCCCCCTCCGAGACCGGAGGGCGGCGAAACCGACATCGAAGGATGTGTACAAGTCTAAAATAAATGAGTGCTCAACTGATCAGGCAAGAGTAAATGACGACCACTTCGAGCGATATATACAGGGTCCGTAGAAGAGTAAATACATCTGGTAGCTGTAGTGTTGGTGTTAGTGGTGGCAGTCGGTGGTAGCGGACAGAAGGGCAGAGGGAAAATACGGGACGGTGGTATAGAGGCTGCAGGTGGGAATCGGAAGGTGGAGGACCACAGGGCTCATCCGGAGGAGTGTCCGGGACGGCAGCCGTGAGGCGGTCCACATTCAAGACCTCCTCACGATTATCACGTTGAATGCGGAAAGTCTTCGTCCCGCGAGAGAACACCCGAAATGGGCCGTCATAGGGCAGTTCCAGAGGCCGGCGGACTCGATCACATCGAAGGTAGATGTGAGAACACGTTGCCAAGTCCTTCTCGAGATAAGACGGAGAAGCGGAGGACCTGGACAGAACCTGAGAAAGTGCCCGCATAAACTGCCGGAGACGATACAGGAAGTTGGTGGGATACTCAACTGCACCTCGCGGGGTTGGCGAGACCATCACACGGGCGAGTCGGCCGGTGTCGCCGAACACCAGTTCAACTGCGGAACAGTCAAGGTCCGCCTTGAGAGCGGAGCGGATGCCCAAGAGGACCAGGGGAAGGTGGTCCGTCCAGTTATCTGGATTGGCCGCGACGCGTAAGGAGGCCTTCAGTTGGCGGTGAAACCGCTCGACCATCCCGTTAGCAACCGGACGATAGGCTGTCGTCTGGGTGCGGATACAGCCTAAAAAGGAGAGTAAGCACTGGAAGAGGTTAGACTCAAAATGAGCACCACGGTCAGTCGTGATTGTGGAGGGTGCACGAAAGATAGCAACCCAACGACTGATAAAAGCCTTGACCACCGTTGGAGCGACAATGTCAGGCAGAGGAATTGCTTCAGACTATTGAGTGAATCGATCCCCGCAGGTGAAGAGATAGGAACAATCATTGGACAGAGGCAGGAGGCCTACAATGTTCAGGTGAAGGTGGCCGAACCTTGCACCAGGGCCAGGGAAAGTGCCAATGGGGGCCTTGTTGTGCCGCTGGATCTTACTCCGTTGACAGGCGATACAAACTCGTGTCCATGCTTTGAGTTCCTTGTGCATCCCAGGTCAGACGAAGCCATCGGGAATCAGCTTGTCGGTTGCTCGACTCCCAGGGTGAGAGAGATTGTGCAGCGAGGAGAAAACTTTGCGGCCGAGGGATGGTGGCACAAATGGATGATGGAAAGGGGTGGATACGTCGCACAAAATGATGCCGTTGCCAGTTGTCAATGGTAGTTCCCGAAGATGGAGTCCGGAAACATCCTTATCACAGGGTGAACCGACACGGCGTTGTTCAGCGGCCATCTCGGTGAGGTCGATCCCGGGTGAAAGCTGAAAGTGAGCGATAGAGAGCCTGGACAATGCGTCAGCCACCTCATTCCGTGACCCGTCAATATGGCGGATGTCAGAAGTGAACTGCGAAGTGTAGTCTAGTTGGCGGATATCCCGGGGGTTTAGTTTGTCAGAATGGGAATGCATAACAAAAGTGAGTGCCTTATGATCTGCGAAAATTGTGAAGTCTCGACCTTCGAGTAAATGCCGGAAGTTCCTTATGGCAAGATAAGCGACGAGAAGTTCGCGTCCAAATGTGCTGTAGCAGGTTTCGGCCTTGGATAGTTTCCTGGAGAAGAAAGCCAAAGGCACGGTAGAATCTGGCGGACTTTTTTAAAGAATCGCGCCAACAGCAATATTGAAGGCATCGACCATCAGAGACATGGGTTCATCAGCATGAAAGTGAGTCAGGAGGGTGGCATCAACCAGAAGGGCTTTTACCTGCTCAACTGACGTGAGTGCTGCTGGTGTGAGTTCGAAGGTGTGCTTAGAAGCTGAGAGGAGACAGGTCAGAGGTAGGATGGTATCGGCACAGTTAGGGAGAAACCGACGATAAAAGTTCACCATACCAAGGAACCGTTGCAACTGACGCTTCGGGATAGGAAGTGGAAAGTCCTGAATGGCGGCAACCTTTGAGGGAAAAGACCGAATGCTGTTTGAGTTATTTAGATGACCTAAGAACTCAAGAAAAGTGGCTCCTAGGACATATTTGGTAGGATGCAGGGTTACACCAAACTGCTGAAATCTGTTGTCCGACTCATTCCGTCTTTCCTGACTTTTGATTGGAAATTTTTGTCTTGTCGACTACACTACTTTCGACAGACGCACTGTCTCTGCTAAACGCCGCGGTCGCGTTTACTCATCCAAGCCATCTTAGAACTAACTCGCATCTGAGCAAGGTGGATGGGGGAAGGACTAGTGCGGTAGATACTGCGCGTGTCCACCTCACAACAAACTAATTCACTCATCAATTGCGGTGCTGGGCCACTCAGCGGGGCACGCGGTGAGTGTCAGAGCTTGTGACGCTGAAAATTATTATTTTTCAAGCCGTGTCAGAAAGACAGATAAAATGGTAGTGCGTAAATTATTTGCAGTCAGCAGTTAGGCCAGTTTTCAAAATGATATTTCTTATATAGCCAGATGCAAGTGTTTCGTGTTCTCATCTCTTCAGTTGCCATAAGTGACTGTTAGACGAGCTGTATGTTGTTTTGCTCTCACAATGTTGGAGAGTCCCCAGATAAAACTTTCTGGAGTCGTACAAATGTCAATAGCCCATGAGACGACGGGCATGTTGGGGGCACGTAGGGAATTAGACGGGGGTGAACTGAAGCGATTTATGAATATAGCTCTTTTGTCAACGTTTCCACTATTGCCTGAAAATTATTAAAATAACAATGACCAATAGGCGTGTTATCTGTGAAACAACAATGCTTGAAATTGTCTAAACATTGGCATGCTTTACTTGGCCTCTTCCCCGCAAAAATATAGTGGCCTGATGAGAATTTAGCAAAATCAGACATATTCTCGCCAAATTGTCTTCTGAAAGGAAATGTCGTCGACAGTACTCAAAACTTTCGAAATCTAATCGTTCATTGGTTGATGGACCAATATTTTCTCCCTATTCCCGATAACCAATCAGTGGACAATCATATTAGGTGTTAAGCAAAGTTCTGAAGTAAGTTTTTCAGCTAGATAAAATCACTGAAGTGGGGATGTAAGACTGATACTCCTATGGTTAACTCCAATGCTATTTCAATCACACCGAAATGTCTGCTTTTGGATGAGCTCCCGTCCACCCGCCTGCAAAAAACCAGACTCGATTAAAAGGATTTTTTTAAACAGCATGACTTTTTCTATTGCCATTTGATGTTTTTATGGATTCAAATTTACTTTGTAGAAAACATGGCCAAAATAAAACTTTCTGTACTTTGCGGAAGCACATCACATCTCCTTCAAATTCTATTTTCGCAGTAATGTTTTGTTTTGGCTTTGAACATTTGTGGTTGGGATATTTATGTGACCGCAGAATATGTTTCTCGGTAACCGCATGCCTAGTTGTCTACTAAGAAGTTTTCTAAAACGGAAAAGATATTCTTTCTTCGAGTATGAAATCAAATAAAGACATATTCATATGTTAAATGAGTATAAGACAGAACATTTGGCCTATGCTATCGGTGTACATTTGAATTTATAAGAACATCGAAAAAACAGTGGAAAAATTGTATCAAATATGTAGTCATTTTGTACTTTGTGTGGTTTTGTAGGCGGTCATAAGAAACTCATTTAAAAGTCGACACTCTGGTCTGGCTGAATTTCTTCGGGATTATTCATATAACAGTCTTACCCAGGTAATCCTCTGGAGTCGAAAACGTATTTAAGTATTTCGGCAGCATTTGCTGCAGTCTTCAGGTTTTTTGCTCAAATAACTAGTATCTCTCGGCTTCAACAAATTTTTCATTCTTGATTTATTTTAAACCCACTCTCCTATTGCATTTGCCTTTGGGGTTTTTGAACCATATGGTAAAAATCGCACATTTGTTTGCGCAATTAAAGAGATGTCATATAGAGTTTAGAAATTGTTGTAAAGAGTGTGGACCACTGATAAAGAGACGTTTCGTGAGGTATGTCAAAAGAAGCTCAGAGTTCACTGAATTGCTGCTCTATATAAAACATAAGACACAATACTCGCGTTCACAGAATAAATCAACTCATTGTAAGCATTGATTACGACTTTGCTATATGCCTTGTTCATGAGCGAGCACGTTCGTTGTTGAACAAGTGTTCAAAGTAAGTGCTTAGACGGTCACTGTAATATATTAGCTAGTAATGTCTAAGACGGCTTAGTAGGTAGCATCTATTTTCGGTGGACAAAACCACGATTACTTTATTTTCATTGACGCACAGTAAAGGGTAAATAAAGGCCTCAGACTCCGTCTGTTTGGATCGATTCTTCTAAGCGTCTCCCCGCGCAGTATAGAAAACAGACAGATACAGGTGCAGGCTGCTCGCGCTTGACCGTCTGGGCTCATCCAATCTAGCATGCTCAAGAAGTGTTCAATACACACCTGTGCTTAGAGTTCAGCTAGCAAAAAGGCTTCACATAACTGCTTCAGTTTCCACCTTCTCAGGTCAGGTTTCTGTCCCTATAATTAACAAACCAGCTTTGGTGACGTGTTTTTAAAGCAGCTTAACAGCAGATTTGCATAAGGCAGTAATAACTGCAAATGTATTTTTCATTGAAATAGCTATTTATATAATATTTTTTGAAAAAAGACAAGTTACGTCATTGGCCTGAAAGAAGTCCACCTCTTGTGCAGGCAATTACCTCAAAGAGTAGACTAAGTCAGTCTCCCATCTCGATGCTTCTTGCTTTTCACTGAAGTTTCAACTTATGGAACACAGAATAATCTCTACTTTTTATAACTTAGTCAAAATATGGTGGACGTGGAAACTTATATCATGGATCTGGCTATCGCCTGTCTAGTTCTTGGATGTTTTGCATTCGGGTGCTTGTGGTCTTATATACAAGAAAAAGGGTAAGCAAGTAAATGGATCCATTCACAATAGTGTCTTTTTTAAGTTTCGCCATAAGTATAATCTAAGATGGTTTTGTTCATTTTTAGGGAGGATGACTCCACCACGTCTTCTTCTTCTTCTTCCCACAGTGTAAACCTTCCATCCGACATCTAGTGACGTATTGTGTTTTGTATGCCACCTCATGATGTATTGGGCAATCTGCCTTCAAAACAGATGCTGCCAAACCGCACAAACCAAACTGTTTCTAAATACAACCGGAGTCTGTTAGGCATCTTTTTTTCTAAAATTTAATAAAACATGCTTTTCGGGTACATATGGATCGTCAATGCAGTAAGAAATCGAGGACAAATCGCACTGTCCTGAAATGCCAGAAATAAACCAACTTATAGGTACTTTTTAGATCTCTTGCATCTAAACTATTGAAACAGGACTGATTATCCGGAAAAAATAGAAGTAAAACAGTCTAAGTATTGCTTATGTAATCTTTTCGCATCGATATCATACCTTAGAAATTTGGTTAATACTTCACGTGATAGCACATCAATTCATTACCAAATACATTGAGGGACAGATCTCATCAGATGTTGGCCGAAATTCTGAAATGGATTTTTCGCTTTTGCGATTTTCAGGACCGTGCGATGTCCACAGATACAGTATCGCACATGCCCGTTTACTAATGCTCTTCCTAAAATGCGCAACATAGGTCGTATCCATTTCAACATTTTGTGAACTGAAAATGGTGTCTTTCTAAAGGCAAAGAGGAATATATTATTGACTCTAAGCAGAAAGTATGCATCATTTAGACTTAAATCGTTAGACGCCAATGCAACCGTTGATTTTGCTCAAAATTATTCAATAATTGGGAAACTTTTTAAAACCAAAAGACAACCTTTCTTTGGATATAAATGTGAAGACAATACGATTTTCTACCAGACGAGCAAAAAAAGTGTATTTTGTATATGTTTTCTAAAACAATATATTCGACTTTATAATGCCGTCAAAAATCAATGCTGAAAACATATGCTACTTAACTACCCAATTTTACCGAGTGTGATTACTGCAGGAGATCGAAAAGATTGCATTCAAAAGCTTTTATCCCGGCAAGTGCGAAATATTATAGGATCATGCCGTATGATAATGAGTAGTACAACCCCACCTAAGCAATCCTTCCTAGTGGAAAACGCATTTCAGAGTGTCGGCCAACATTTCATGAAATCGCTCACTCACTTTTAGTACAAAAAAGGAATACGTCTGTATGCGTTCCATTTTAAATATATTTGAGTTTATAAGGGTACCGAAAAACAGCATGAAAATATATGCTTTTTAAGTAGTCCTTTTACCAGCATGGTTTTTCAAATGGCCGAAGGAAACTCACTCAAAAGCCGACATTCTCCTGTTGATGGAATATATTAGTATTATGATGGAAAATAAACTATATTACCAAATAACCTAAGCAATCCCTCCTAACTAAGAGCCCCTTTTGGAATTTTGATTATTATTTTATGAGATACGTCAGCCCCTGTGGGCAGTGTGCACGCCAACATTTTCTAAAAATGGATGCGTCTAACACGAACATATTCTTCAATACAGACTTGAAGCATTGCATATAAAAGTCTCGTCCTCTCCAATATTCTGCTAAGTTTAATGGTCATTTTAAACAGATTTTTCTGAAATAATCCAAATTCATAGACTCATGTCATCTTAGCAGTTTTTGTCTGCGTTGAGCATGGGTGAGCATGCTCGAACGCTCGAAATTCAATTAGATGAATAAACAATGTGAGCAAAAGTAAGTAGTTTATTTTGTCGGCTTTATCGAATTCGACAACATTTGTCATTCTTCATATTTTCATTCGCCTCAGAGGAGATGCGAATGGAGTTCAAGGTGTGCCATTTGTGTGCAGATGGTTTCGTTTTCAATAAGAGCATCTTTTATCGAACTTATTTCTTTATTTTCTTAACTGTACTGATTTAAAATCAAGACAGTTAATTTCTTGAGTTTTGATGAATTCTGAAGTAGTCAGCTACTTAAGATTGGATTAAAAGTGTCCTATCCACTTAAAAGCATATGCTGCAGTGTAAGAGTTACCAAATGTTTGTTAATTTAAACGAAGCGTACAAAAGGAACTCAAAGTTGAATATGTTCTGCACGAGTGTCGACAATTTAAGACGTTTGACGTCGATATTTTTAAAGTTTAATGTTTAAAAATTTATTCTTTTTGAAACCAGACTCCCTGGTTTTTAGAGGAGTATAATTTTGTTAGTCAGTAGCTTTCCCTGTGTAACACAAAGTGAGACCCCTGCCCTTATTCTTTAGTTTATCAAAATGAACAAGATGAGGTTATTGGCTACATTTCAAACCCGTGTTATCACTGACCGCCTCCAAGTCTTGTAAAGGAAGTTCACTTTGTGCATATTGTACAAAGGACCCAGCTTTGCAATTCCTACAGCCAGGGTCCTTGCACCGGACCAGAAAACAAGATGCATAATGACGGCTGGCGAGTTGATTCATGGAGTTTTGAAGACAGGATAGTAAATGGAGTTGGTTTGACACCGGAAATATCGGTCTTGGTAAAGCTGATGTTCCCGAGATCTACTAACTGATAAAATTCTGGGATGCGCCAGAGATAGGCGTAGGCTTTGCGGGACGCAAATATGAGTCGTCCGGTTAAAAAATCTATCCCTTTTTAACCGAAAACATGGAACGTACATTGATGGCTACGGCAAATACAGTCAGATTTTAGTAAGAAAGTTCGTATAGGGTTGAAGAACAGATTTTGTATCATAGTGATTACACATACCATTAATGCCACTAAGTGCGTCAAAGGTCACCTGAATATTCAGTCTGAGAAACGGAATATGCTTCTTACTTATTGTCGATTCGAACAATGAGTGGGGCTTCTTTAGGCGAACGGCCATCCGCATCCAATATTTTGCATCTGCGTTAGCTGATTTGCAAAGGAACTGTCTGATACGACATCCCGACAGGGCATTTTTCAATGTGCATCATCAAGTTAGGTCGCTTTTTGCGGACAAATACCGCATCACCGTGTATTGCGAATGTTCTGCGCCGACTTGGTATAGGGTGAGCTTTCCCATGCAATACGAAATGTGCTCCCATGCATTTGGGAGAAATTAATAATTCATCTTGCACTCTAATTGAGACTATTTGGAAAAATACCGTTTAATCGCCAACTTGCACATTGCCGTATTGCTGAAGTCAGTTTTTGACCAAAACTGATACATTACAGACAGAAACTGCCATTTCAAACTGACTGAGCATTGCATTCGTGAAAAGTGCATGACAGCTATGTCCTCTGGTGCGGTGAGACCGTGTCGGTTTCGTCAGTCTAGCTAACCAGCTGAAGGATCCCTTGTTGAGCATTTAGAGAGATACCACTGTCATGAGTGCGTCCTGGTGTCCTTTCAGATCACGGCTTGTCTGACCTCCTGACTGACCTCAAGACCGCTCTCTAAAATTGGTCTCAGTGTGCACGCAGTTACATGTTAGGATGCGTCGCCTTTTGTTGCTCATAAAGTCCTGTCACGAGTCCAACTGACTGCATGTCAGTAAATCATAGAACGAGGTCGACTAGGTTTCGTCTTTTAGCTGAACACCCTGCATTTTACGTCTACATGAACTCTCTCAAATTTATTTGAATTCAAATTAATTAAGTAAACAGTCGTGTAAGGTGTGAAGCTTAAAAACTTCGCTGGCACAAAACTAAATGAAGTATAGAACAGCGAAAGTTGAGCTCTTATTTCGTAGTGCTAGGGGTTAAAGTTAATGCTTGGGGTTAGGGCTAACGCCTAGTGTTAGGGGGTTAAGGGAAGGGGTTAATGTTCAACCCCCTAGTACCACCGTTTCCATATGACAGACGACTGGGGCTTGTCAAATGCAGGCGCGGCTACGAAATGAGATCCAATCCAACAAAATTTCAGATGTTAATTTTACGTACACCTTTACTTGTTAAATAGTAACGCTCCCCCTGCATTACTTGTGTGTAATATATCTTGGTGATTGTTTGTCTTGAGCCATGAATAAAGAGGGAGAATTGTGCAAGCCTAAAAAAGCACAACATCCACTGAAATCCCTGGTTTGCCGACCCCTAAACTAGCCTTTTGATCATAATGTGGATGGCAGCGCAAATTAAATTCGACAATATCCTGAGAGGATTCAGCAGGTTTTTATTGCCTTGAGAACTTCAAGTACTGCCCTTTACGCAGAATGAGTCAAGTATACCACAGGTGATTCTGTAGCGGCATCGGGCATGAGTGCTTCGATAGGTTATTGCCGAATTCACGGGAGGAAATCCAGAAAATTTGAAAAAATTCTTCGGGGATTTGATCCAAGGCCATAAATCTAGCACGCATTTTACATGGAAAATTTCCTTTTTATGCAAACAATGGCATTTGGAGTTTTACAAGTCTCGTTAACTACTGATGTGTTCGAGAGACAAACTGATCCGATTAAAAACTACGGGATTCCGACATGTTAACCGGCACCATTTGACAGTCCGACTAGATTTCACACTGAATTCCGACCTCGTGTTGCAACGGATTTGATGCATCTTCATGGTAGCATTGCGGCTCCTATTTCCTTTTTTCGTCTTCCGACTATCTCTTCAAATCGCAGAAACCTGATCTACTGTCGGCGGGCCAGATCGTGTGTGGCACTCGTAGACTGGATGGTTAGCTTTGTCAGTTACTGTGCCCAATCCTCTTGGCTCTGTCTGGCCACGGGGTACATTTGGGTATGTGTGACAGATGTTATCATTGTAAACCAATTCCCGCGCATTTCAACGTCCGGGGCCAACCTGGTGGACATCGTCTAAGCAATTATCGAATTGTCATGGGTCACGTTAAGCCATTTTAGTCCTCTAAACCCGTATCGTGAAAATTTTAGCAAAATAATATGAAATAAATCGCAACAAAAACCGCGATAAGCAATTGTTGTTCAGGTGCATTTTAAAATTAGACAGAACACTTTTGAAGTCAGTTCTTTAGAAGTAAACTTGGGTCAAATGGAAGCTGATGACACCAGCAACCCGAATTACATTAAATTGCAAACCTAAAATACACTTAAACATGAGGTGAGCATTAAAATACATAAAAATACCATAAATACTAACATTCATGCTTTACATTTCTTCTGCTTTCCTAAGTTCGTCTGCCAGACACCAAGCCTACAGCGTTACGCTTTCCATTGGCAACCAGTCAGATACGGCGGAACACCCACCATTCTAACTGGAAGTATTGCACATTAACACACACTCTCATTTTATATTTCACCCTTACTGCGAATTTACACGGTTACTTTTAATACAATAGATTTTGTTGGTTTCTGATACTTTTTCTTATGACCCCCGCATATGTGTGTTCGTTGTTATGCTTGCCATCTATGTTCGTTATTTCCGCAGACTATAAACGACGCAGGTGCGTACATATCCAAATATGGGTCAAACTGAACGTCGTTCGCCGTTACAAGGCAGCTGATGCTCCGACAACATTCAAATATCAAATGTGGCCACTCGCAGCCTATTCTATAGCTGTACGAAATCAACATCCACCAGCGCCCATAGTGGACAGGATATTTTTGACCCCAAAACTATTTACCAAATGTGCTAACCTTCATAACAGCTTGGCTTGTTCTATCCATTGTGTTATTACTGTACCCTTAAATATACGTTTTGTTGTTTGAATTAACCTACCGGTTCGCGAACGCTTAACTATGCAGAGGCCCAAGGCAAATTAAACGTGCAGCCGACATAGAGGAGTTTACTTTGGGTTTCTCCCGTATCCGAAGGACGTTGACAGCGACCAACAGGTGCTTTGATCCAGCTTTTGTATTTCATCCTATTCTATTATATAAACAAGGCGTTCTTCAAGGGTATAACGAAGCCTTCCAAAGCTACGATGAACCGCTTAGCATTCTCAAGGCCTATAGAATGTGGACGTTTGGTTTAGATTCCGTGTCAAGACCCTTATAAAGGATTTTGGTAGACAAGGCGTAAGCGCAGCTCCTATCACAGCGAAAGTCAATTCTGCAGAACTGACATGCCAAGGTTTTTTTCTGACCAGGTTACGAGCCACATTGAAGAGCGAAAGGGTGGCAACTACCAGCGGAAATAAAAAAGCAAGGAAGCGGCGCTGAAAAAAATTTTAAAATGGGAGGTGGATGCAGAATTCAAGTCAAGAGACAGTTTCTTAGGCCGAGGGCAGTCATAATGATGGTCTGATTAATATAAAGATGCGAATTTGAGGGCTGCAACCATCATTATTTGCTGTTGTCTAGAAATCGATTACATTAACTGTGTAAGTCTCTTCAGCAAGCTAGATAACCTCAGATTAATAGCGTTTAGGCAGAAGTCACACACTTAAATTGATAGGCATCTGGATGACTGATGAAATAAGGAGCAGTGAAGTCAGTACTGGAAAGTACCAATTACTCCATTATGACAGACTTCAACGTGGAAGCATAGGAAAAGACGATATATCTGAGGGAATTTCCTCAAACCTCTTCGTGAATGATAAGAATCAGGTGACTGTAAACTCTTGATTTTATGATCTTGATATTGTCCTCCCAGTTCGAATGAAAATTCATTTGCGGAACTACAGATGATGTGCTAACTCATGAAATGTCAACCAAAATTTCGAAATGCGTTCTCCTTTCGAAAAGATAAATTAAGTAGTGCTGTAAAACTAATCATTATGCAGCATAAATCTATAATGATCCAGTTACCTCAGGGTGTCTGCTTTCGAAAGAACTTATTTTTGGCTGTATGCAAGATCTGTACTCTGCAAAAAATGATTACTTAAGTAGCATGTAATTTTCTAATTGATTTTTGATGTCCTTGAATATTCGATTATATTTCATGGAAAACATGCATAAAAATATTCATTCTTTTACTTATTCGGTAGAACATCACGTCTTCTTTTAATTTCATACTCAAAAGAAAGTATAATTCGGTTTTAAAAAACTTTTCTAATTCCCGAATAATTTTGAACCCGACCCGCTCTTAGACTTGCATTCAGGAATTCTAAACTACGAGGTGTATATTTTCCGTGTACAGAAAACCATGCATTTTTCTACGGTGTTAAGAGGAGACCATATGAGGTTCATAAAATTAAGCAGTGGATTTGGGCAATATTGCTAACTTTACAAGCCACATTCGTAAATGCAGGTACATGACGTTTCATGAACGGCCATTTAACGGTATTAAAAAATCTCACAATAAGAAAATTTTTTAAAACCGAATTATACTCTTCTTTTGAGTATGAAATTGGAAGAGGACGTGATTTTCTATCGAATAAGTAAAATGATGAATATATGTATGCATGTTTTCCATGAAATATAATTGAATTTTTAAGGGCATCGAAAATCAATGAGAAAATTGCATACTACTTAAGTAGTCAGTCTTGCAGAGTATAGATCTTGCATGCAGCCAAAAATAAGTTCTTTCGAAAGCCGACACCCTGAGGTAACTGTATCATTATAGATTTATGCTGCATCCTGATTAGTTTTACAACACTGCTTCATTTAGCTTTTCGAAACGAGAACGCATTTCGAAATTTTGGTTGACATTTCATGAGTTAGCATACCTACTGTAGTACGTTCATTAAAACTCGTATGCCAACTAGATAATGCACCACCATCATTGTCCTTAATCCTTGCATAATATTCAGGAAGCATTCCATAGTAAACGCCAAAACACCATTATTCGATCAAATTCGAGGCCTGTTTTACGTGCATTGGTAGAGTTCGGAACGAAGACGACTGAACGTCAACGATCCACCTGCTTTGGTCTTGTTTTCGGTAAAGAAGAGGGAATCATGCGGAGAATAAACTCATAGCACCACTTGGTTTTAGGGATCATATCGCACTCGCCTGCGTGTGATCTCTCGTGTTCTCTCCACAGACACAAATCTTGGAGCAAAACGGATCCTGAAAGGCCATTTAAACATATAGCGACGTGAAGCTTCAGGGTAAACCTAGTCAAATGACAACACCGATTCCGGAGATTGCTGTCAGCTTCTTCAGTTTGTCATATGGTGTCTAAATGATGTCCATTGTCCATGAAAATAATAAGAACTCAGTTGGTCGATGCGGCAATGAAAAATGCATGATGACAATACAGACGTTCTGGGAAAAGTACGCACATCTCCAAGAACCAACATCGCTTCCCAGATATAAGAAGGGGCTCAGTGGATGTAGTAAGCAAATACGAATTGCAGAACTTCTCTCGAGCGACGACTGACAGCGCAGAACGTTGCGTGCCACCAAGGAAATTTCGCGCACACATTCGCAGTAGATGAAAGCACAGGAACGAGATTGCAGGTTTCGAGGATAACATCGGAGACGTATCATCTCAAGAATCATAGAAAATACAACTACTATTCCATTTTATTCAAACGAGGTGTTCGACGAACTATCGCGAGGACTGGGTGAGAGTTACTAGTGTTCTTTCTCAAAACTCTTTTTTCTTTATATTAATGACAACCGTCAGTAATCTGATTGCAGTAGGATCATGTTTACAGAGGACGTCAAGCTCTACGAGGTCAGATGGACAGGATACCAAGAAAACCCTTCAGAAAATCTTCGCAGTCTGCAGACGTGGTCCTAGCGACGGCTTCTGATTTTCAGTACGTGAAAGTGTGAAGTCCCCATCCGTGTTCAACAAACTGCCATCCGAAAGTCAACATAAGGCATGTTATTCGAAGACCGCCCATGTTTCGATAGAGTACCCTCTGAAGTAGCTTGAATAAAAATAAATCTTGAAGAAGAAGATACGATCGCTGCGACAAGAGCTTTATTGGCCTGACGTTTCGGATTCCTGCCGAACCAATCATCAGAGGCAAATGCAGATACGGGTGGTTCATGCATAAGAAACTGCAGTGTTTATAGGATGCAGTAGCCATGCTATCGCATACCTATGAATATTCACGGTTCCCCCTTCATCCGGGATCGTTGCACATGGTGTGATGGCCGATATTCGCATCGTTATTTGCTGCAATTTCATCGTGTGCGTTGGATGTCGGTGTGGTGGTTGCTCGACCATCTGACGCACCGACGATGGCGTTGGGAAAAGCGTTTACCTGTGCGTTCCGCGCGTGACCATTTACTCCGCGTAGACGAAGTCTCAGCATCAAGTATCGAACAGGGAGATCATTGCACTTGTTAATGCACTGGGGGCCATTTACCAATGATTCAAGCAGCTTCCGGTTCACGCGGTTGTCACCTCTTGCGAGAATTTCGGCCTCGTCAAATTTGAATATGTGGTTAAATCTCGTTGAATGAGCCACAACTTGAGAACTAGCGTCATTTTTGCCTTCGCTGCAGCGTGTTAGGCAATTCGCGTTCGGAGCTGTCTTCCGGTTTCTCCAACGTAGTTGCTTTGTCCGCAACCTCACCAGACCCAAAAAACGACTGCAGACGTTTCTTTCGGTTTCATTAATTGATGCCTGATGATTGCCTGCGGTCTGTGTGCAACTCCAATCCCAAGTGATGCGAGAAGGCGGCCGACAGCTTCCGAAAGGTTGTTGGCATACGGAAGCGCTCGGCAAAATTTGGCGTCCGTGCAGTTAGGCCTTGTGTGGTGAGGTACCGGACTGATTTACCTTTGACAATTTAGTCCCATTTTCTTTGACCGGGTTGTTTGTTTGAATGTGACGAAAAACGACACACCTGTACAGCCCGCCTTGCTAGCGTGCTCCGCTGTCGTGCACTATTGTCAGGTTTCTTAACGTTCAAAATCTCTATATTATTCCCTGTTCAGTTTTACTTGATGCATTTAAGGCTAGGGACTCGTGAGATATAACTCGTTAGTTCGTGATAACATTACTATTTACGTCATCGGAGATCCCAACGTTAACGCAGACTTTATACCTTTCTATGTCATACTGAATAACATTAAACGTACTACTTGTTTATGAATTTCTATTCCATTTCCATTTACTTTCCTCACGAATTCTGATATTTTACCATCGCTGTCTTATTATGTCTCACTTCAACCAACAACTTGATGCCCCCGCCCAGTCCCTTCATGCCATCAATTTTAATTTGCCTGAATTCTGGCAACACGCTCCAAAACTTTATTTCCTCCGCATCGAATCAGTCTTTGATTCTGCTAAAGTTACCAAGGAGCTGGCGAAATACCACAAATGTGTGGAGGTTCTCCCCGCTAGTGTTATCTTTCAAGTTTGGTCCTTGCTAGCTAATCCTCCTGCTGATGCTCCCTATACCATGTTAAAGGCAGAAATTCTTCGACCTAATTCCGTGTCCGACCGACAGCCGTATCACCAGTTACTTAAGAAGGAGTCACTAGATGACCGGAAGCCTTCAGAGCTACGTCGAATGCGTTCTCTCCTTGTAGACATGCAGGTTGATGATAAATTCGTCAATGAGATGTTCCTAGAGCGTCTGCCCGCAGATGTCCAAACGATCCTGACGTCCGGCTCTCAATATTTTACGGTCTCACGGTTGGCTGAGATGGCGGATCGAATGATTGAGGTGAAGCGGTTCCAGTCACCTTCCGTTGCCCAGATCTCACCCTCATCGTCAGTGAATGAACATTTAAAGAAACAGGTGTCGGCCATGGCGGATGAGATGGCCTCCCTTACAATACAGTTCACCCACCTTACTTCCAGTCGCTCACGCAGCCGTCGTCGTTCTCGTTTGCGACCTCAGACTGCCGATGCTTGTTGTTATCACACTAATTTCGGCGTAAAGGCCCGTTGCTATTCCTCGTCCTGCTTTTTTAAGCCGAAGCAGGCAAACCAGCCAGCCAGAGAATAGATGCAACCGTTTTCTCTGGCTCTTCCGGCTCTGGTCGCACCTTCTATGTTTGCGACACTGCGACTCGCAGACGTTTCCTGGTGGACACTGAACCCAAATCAGCGTCGTTCCTCCAACTGCAGCTGATCGTCGTTTCCCTAGCCCTGGTCTTCGCCTCCAAACTGCCAACTGTTCCTCCATTCCCACATTTGGCAGTCTGTCCCTTACTCTGAACATTGGCCTTCGTCGCTCATTCACTTGGATCTTTGTCATTGCTGATGTCCCTCATGCAATCTTCGGCTCGGACCTTCTTGCCGAGTTCGATCTCCTTGTCGACTGCCGACGTGCCCGTCTCCTCGACAGCACAACCGGTCTGTTTGTTCGTGGACTGCCTCCCTTTATTGCCCCCATCAACTTATCTGTCTTGGATACGGATATTGCTAGCCCCTATCAGCAACTACTTCTTAGTCAACCCAACATAATTAACCCCCCAGTTTTTCAGTGGTGAGGTTCAGCATGATGTTGTGCACCACATCTGCACCTCAGGTCCTACCGTGTTTGCTCGACCGGGACGACTAGCACCGGAGCGTTTCCAGGCCGCGAAGGCGGAGTTTGAACACATGCTGCAACTGGGAATAATTCGACCGTCCGAGAGCCCTTGGGCGTGCCCACTGCACATGGTGCTCAAGGCAACATCAGGCGACTGACGACCCTGTGACGACTATCGAGCCCTCAACAGCGCTACGATTCTTGATCGATAGCCCGTGCCTCATCTTCAGAACATTGTTGCAGCTCTTTTCGGCAAAGCGGTTTTTAGATAGATAGATAGATAGATAGATAGATAAATTTTATTAAAGACCCGTTGGGGTCCCATCAAAGCAAGTTAAAATAAATTTACATGCGAGTTTTAGACGAGGTAGGCAGAATCTTTACAAAATGCAATTCATAGTTTCTGAATTAGTAGTCCATTGAGAAACATGATTAGTGTGGGGGAAAAAAACTCCAATACAAAAAGTTAAAAATGATTGGATTAATGTTACAGGAGAAAAAAAACTCAATAAAAATAATTACAGAAAAATGCGAGCAGGACTGGCCTGTAGGCGGCGGTATATAACGGATTGTTTTCAGTCATCGTCAGGTTAGCAATAAATCTCAGCCTTGAGGGGTACGTACGCGGGTCAGACAGGAATGGCCTGCATGTGGTATTGTATACAGGATTCACAATTGACATAATCTGAGCCGGATTGATACGCCGCATGAGACTCTTCGCGTCAAAGAGGCCAGGCGAGAGGAACCCAGATGAGATCGGCCACAGCACGCTTTGAGCTCAGCCGAGCAGTGGGGAAGGGAGGTACGACCAAACTACTAGTAGACGGTGAATACTGAGGGTTCCGCCGTGAGCGTTTTCTCGAAGATTGATCTGGTGCGTGTTTTTAATCAGATTCCAGTCGGCCCTGATGACATCCCCAAAACCGCTGTTACCACATCCTTCGGTCTCTTCGAGTTCATCCGCATGTCGTTCGGTCTTTGTAATGCCGTCCAAACGTTCCAGAGGTTCATCCACCATGTCTTACGTGGCCTACCCTTTGTGAACGCCTACATTGATGACCTCTTGGTGGCCAGCCGGCCTGAGGAAGAACACAAAGAGCATCTTGCCTTGATGTTTGACCTCCTTGACAAGTTTGGCGCTGTCATCAGCCCCTCCAAGAGCGTGTTGGGTGTGCCTTCGCTCGAGTTCCTCGGCCATCATGACGACTCTGAAGGTTTGCGTCCCCTCACCTCCAAGGTTGAAACAATTCGTAATTTCCCTTCACCAACTTCCAAGCGACAGTTGCAGCGATTCCTCGGCATGGTCAATTTTAACCGCCTGTTCCTACCGAACTGTGCTGGCCTCATGTTGCCATCCACCAACATACTTTCTGGTCCCACAGATCCCCTCGAGCTATCTGGTGAAGCACTGACTGCTTTTGAGATAATCAAAACTTCCCTTGAAGACGTCACTTTACTCACGCATTCTGCTCCCGAAGCTCAGCTGTCCCTTATGGTAGATTCTTCGACCGTAGCCGTAGGTGCAGTCCTTCAACGACACCTTGCTGGTTCGACTCAATCAATTGTCTTTTTCTCCAAAAAGCTCTTACCAGCTGAGATGCGATACAGTACCTTTGGCCGTGAACTACTTTCCATTTACCTGGCTGTGAAGCATTTCCTGTATTTCCTTGAAGGTTGGAAATTCACTGTTTTCACGGACCAAAAACCGTTGACTTTTGCCCTTCGGTCCCACTCTGACGAGTACAATCCGAGGGAAATCGCTCACCTGGACCACATCTCCCCATTTACCACCGACATCCGCCACATTGATGGCACGAAGAATGAAGTGGCTGATATGCTGTCCAGACCCTCACCGTCTTCCCTCCAACTCTCACACGGGATCGATCTTTGCGCCATGGCAGCTGAGCAACAGCGAGTCGGTTGTCCTGGCGACGAATCTGTTAGCGGTCTCCAACTCGAAGACGTCCCTCTGACCACCGGCTCTGATACCATACTTTGTGACGTCACAGCTCCCTTTCATCGCCCTTTCGTGCCCGCTTGATGCGTCGAGTTGTATTTCAAACTCTGTATGCGCTCTCCCACCCTGGGATCCGAGCCTCTCAAAAGCTCCTTGCGGAAACGTTTGTCTGGCCTGGCATGAGCAAGGATTTCAAAGCTCGGGCCCGGTCGAGTCTGAGCTGTCAGCGCAGCAAGGTGCAGCGTCACAACAAGTCCCCACCAGGCTCTTCCCCAGTCCCGACGCACGGTTCAGCCATGTGCACTTGCATGTCGTAGGCCTCTTGCCTCCATCCAATGGTTTCACCCACCTCCTTACCTGTGTCAATCAACATACCCGCTGGGTTTAAGCCATTCCTTTACCGAATGCGCAGGCTGAAACCATTGTGAAGACCTTCGTCAGTCGTTGGGTAGCAAATTTCGATGGCGCATCCAAGGTTACGACTGATCGTGTTGCGCATTGGGAGTCGGAACTCTTTCAAGCACTACTCAATTTCCTTGATTGCCCAAGCATTCAGACGACAGTCTACCACCCAGCTGTCAACAGTATGGTTGGGCGTTTCCATCGCCAGCTAAAGACTGTCCTGCGTGCCGTAGACTACCAAGGAAGCTGGTCGGACAACCTTCCTCTTGCAATCCTCGGCATCCGCACAGCTCTGAAGTCAGATCTGGGCTGTAGCGCAACTGAATTGCTTTTCGGCACTACCCTCCGACTGCCAGGCGAGATGATCATCCCAACCTCTCGTATGGCCGACGAGACTACTGACAACCTTGTGCACCGTTTGCGGCAATTTTTGCGCTCGCTTTCCCCGGTTCCACCTCGAACTCGAATAACTGAGTCTTATGTCGAAAAAGACTTGGACAACTGTGCTCATGCGTTCGTCCGGTGTAATCGTGTGCGCTATCCGCTGAAATCACCATACGAAGGACTGTTCCGCGTACTCGCTCTCAACGCCAAGACCTGCCGGATTCTTCGCGGTGACAAGGAGGACGTGGTCAGTGTCTATCGGGTCAGTATAATTCAGTATAATTCAGTATATATGAGGGATAGAGGCAGAGCCTTGGAAAACCCTATTTACAGATAGACGTAGAAAAAAACATGCAGATATTTACATAGCAGTTATGACAGTCATTGATATCATGTAAATGTTTGACCATCAAGCATAAGTTTATCTAGTCTTCTTTTGAAGGTCTCGACGTTTTCCGCTAAGACAACGGAGTTCGGCAGTTTGTTCCATCCCTCAACCAGCCGGTGAGAGAAGAATTTGGCCC
>CACRXP010001323.1:71789-86204 GCA_902702965.1 Spirometra erinaceieuropaei
ATAACGGAGAGGCCAGTTGGTCTGAGAGCTCATTCAGAACTTTCGCGAACACGCCGTCCGGACCAGGGGATTAAGTGGGCTGTAGTTGCCTCAAAGTTTTCCTTACCGTGTCTGTTGTGAAGTCCACCGTGCTAATTGTACTATTGGATTTGACATTTGGGGGGTAAACTCTTTCATCAAAAGCCGGCTCCTCAGTGTACACAGACGTGAAGAAGTCGGATAACAGATTCGCCTTATCTGAGTTGTCAGACAACGTATTTCCCTGGCGATCTTTTAGGGTCAAGGCTGCTGTTGCAGAGGAGCCGCCGGACCTGTCACAAGGACAAAAATGTGTTGACCCCCTAACCCCTGTTCCTCCGTCTTCCCTATCCCCCGCTCATTCACATTGCCCACTGCCTCTCTCTCCCCTTTCTTTGTCCTCTTCCCCTCCATCCCGCATAGTTCCTCTCCCTACATGTCTACAGCATCCAACTAGATTAGAAAAGAATAGGTTTATTATAGCGCCCCTTGGGAACTGTCAGTTTCCCTTGAACACAGGAAAAAACCTAAAACAAACTCATTCATTTCGATTTCACTTTGACCTTATTTGTTTAGAGTGTCTGTTTAGCCAATAGAGCGCGAATTGAGAGTTTGTTTTAAGTTTAAAAAACTGATTTCCAAGGAAAAAACACAAAAGTTTTAAGAACGATTTGTATCATATAAAAATTGAAGTTTGCTGTTTGGTAGTTTCTTGTATTACAAATATAATTACTATCCAGTACATATATGAAGGATAGGCATCGTCCCCAGGGCAATTTCTACGGACCTACAGTTGAATTCAAAAGCGTAAATGCATAACAATCGCAGGGCACTATATCAGTCATTCATGTTGAGAGTGCATATGCTACTCAAGTGGCAGGCTATCAAGTTACCTTCACAATGTCTTCACGATCTCCAACAAAACAACAAGGTTCAGTCGAATGTTCTTTGTTCAAGAGTCTGGTGATAAAATGCGCAATCCCTAACATCAGTCTCGGCAGAATTCATCTCCAGTTCGTCTGAGTGACCTCGATGATGTTTCGTTCGTCCCAGTTAAAAAAAATTCGTTAAATGAAGAATAAAATGTACAAATTTAGTCGTAGACTTTCACAACACCGACGTAAGCATGGCGAAATCGGCGATTTTTGCATGGCAATTTCAGGATTCATTGTTCAAGGAAATGGTAACCATATAAAACTTCCGCAGTCTGCAGGATAACGTACGTCATCTTACCTAAAGTTTAAAATCACATGTTCTCTAGGAAAATTTCGGTGGTTCATTTTTAGCACATGCCAAAAAAGTAAAATGATAAATTTGGTCGATCGTATCAGTTTTCGCCTTGCGCTTAGACCGTCGTGTCTTTTTGACAAAGTTTGTGACATTTGTTTGACTTCTGGTGATGTTGGGAGTGCCCACACTCCCAAAAACACGGGTCAACCACTCACTGGAGACCACGTGCGTTTGTTCTCTCTATAGCGCTGTCATCTTAATCGTGGCGCGTCATCATTGGCTGCTCCCCTCTTCCCGAAGGGCATTGGGCCGAATGCCAGGAACGACAATAGCATGCATACATAATATTCACCTTTCAACTAGTCGCGACGCGCGATCATTCAAATACACTTCCCGTGGCCGGTCGTGCTTCCCTTGTCTGCCGCCTTGGTATTGGGGACAAGGCTCTAGTAGGTATACGCTCCACGGGCTATCAAGTACCAGGCCGGATCATAACAGTTCATCGCACAGGAGTTTTCCAAATGCCTGTTCAGTTCACTTTATTGAGGAAAATAAGCGTAAGCACTCGAATACCCTATTTGCAACGTAAACATTTGCGGTGTACAAAAGAAGTTTCTAGGTTGAAATATTTCAACTTAGTCCATAACTGTTGAACAAAATGGGAGATAGTTACAGGGGTGAACTCGACTTTTCATCGCTATTGGTCATTTCGGAACATAAACAGGTTGAGGTTCTTCAAAAAGCTTTGTAAGGATAGTGACATCACAAAGTCTGCAGGGAGCATTCCATGGTTGGACCCCTCGGACAGAGAAGGAGAACTTCCGCACATCCAGCCTTGCCTGCTGAATGCGCAGTTTTAACGGATGACCTCAGAGTTTGGTCGTGGTAGCAAATTCAAAAATGTCCTCGAAGGCCAGATTGCAATCCAACCCCTTGACAATGCGGAAGGATTGCAAGAGATCCCCGCGAAGTTGCCTGTAACTCAAAGGAAAGAGGTTTAGATTTACTAGGCTGGTTACATTAGGAAAGGAGCTTTGATCCCCAACCATCTTTCTGGCTCTCCTTTGAACTCTTTCGAGACAATTTTGATCCTCAACCGCCCACGGCCTCCAGGTTTGTATGCCGTACTCTAAATGCGACCGGACGAATGTTCCGAATGTCTTTGAGAAAGCATCTTCGTCAAAATCCATGAACACACGCTGGATGCCGTACAGTACTGACGTTGCTCTTTTGCCAATCTCGAACAATGAGCGGAGGGAACTCATCGCCAGCAGACCGAGGCCGTTTTGAACTTCGACATCTCGTAATGATGCATCGTCCAGAAAATAGTTTTTTGTGCTGGCGGGTCTGACTGTGTTGCCTAGACGAAGTTTATTACATTTACCAACGTTGAACCACAGGAGCCAACGGTTTGACCACTCATCCAACCGATTTAGGTTCATCTGCCGTCTGTCTTCGTCGGCAGGACCACGTATTACAATTTATATCTTCATTTCATCAGCAAACATTGCTGCTTCACAGTCAAAAGCACTTGCGGAATCGTCCACGTATATGAGGAACAAAATAGGTACCAGTACTGAACCCTGGAAAACACCACCCTCGACCACAGCAGGATCTGATTTCGCTTTACCGATGCACGCAACCTAGTGTTGACCCACAAAGAAGTTTTAGATCCACTTGAGGAAGTTACACTGGTCCCAATTTTTACTTTAAGTAACAGCCTCAGGTGTGGCTCAAGGTCGAACGCCTTCTGGGAGTCAATGAAAGCCATGTGGACAGCGTGCCTGACTTCGAGAGCTCGAGTCCAGCTCTGGAGAGATTGCGATAAGTTCTTCGTGCGGGATCTTCACTTCCGGAATCCATGTTGGCATTTCGATAGCAGGCCGTGTGCTTCCAGGAAATGCATCAGTTCAGACTTAATGATCCTTTTCATAACTTTAATTCAGTATAATTCAGCACATCTAAGGGATAGAGGCAGAGCCTTGGAAAAACCTATTGATAGATAGACGTATAAAAAAAGGCATGCAGATATTTACATAGCAGTTATGACAGTCATTGATATCATGTAAATGTTTGACCATCAAGCATAAGTTTATCTAGTCTTCTTTTGAAAGTCTCGACATTTTCCGCTAAGACAACGGAGTTCGGCAATTTGTTCCATCCCTCAACCAGCCGGTGAGAGAAGAATTTGGCCCGCAAATCGAGTCTGGCATGTTTCGTCTTCAATTTGTATGCGTGCCCTCGGAGATTTGTCGTCCGCGCCAGTTCGAAGAAGTCGTCAAACTGAAGAGCACAGTCTAGCCCTCGGACGATCCTGAAGGCCATGATCATGTCCCCTCTGTACTGTTTATAAGAGAGAGGAAATATTTTTAGCTTCTCCAGCCGCCTCTCATAAAGTAAGCCACATAATCCGCCGAATAGCCTGGTCGCTCTACGTTGTACGTTCTCCAGTAGGGTGTAATCTTTTTTCGTCCAGGGACACCATGCCTGGACACAATATTCCAACATTGGTCGAACGTATGCGCCAAATACTCGACCGAAAAGTTCTTCATCAAAATTGACGAAAGATCTTCTAGTCGCGCCTAAAATACCCATAGCTTTCTTTGATACCTTAGCGCAATGAGATGATGGTTTGAGAGTTGACGTCATCCACACACCGAGGTCTCTTAACTCGTTGACTGATTCGAGTTGGTGACCTCCTATAAAGTACTGAGATTCAAATCTCAACGGCTTCCTGTTGCTCGAACGTAATCGAATAAGTTGGTATTTGTTACGATTGAGGTTAAGACACCACTCATCACACCATTTTTGCAAGCGATTTAAATTGCCTTATAATTGTACAGAACCTTCCGGCTTCTCTATTAATTGCCACAATTTGAGATCGTCGGCAAACATAACTCGCTCGCAGTTCAGACAGTCCAGGCAGTCGTTCACATATATAAGGAACAGAATTGGACCCAGAACGCTTCCCTGCGGAACGCCACTGTGCACGGATGCCCATTCCGATTTAGCGTTCCCGATACACACACGCTGAGATCTGCCCGTAAGAAAATCGGCTAGCCATTTCAAAAGATTCCCATTCACACCCACTTGACGTAGTTTACATATAAGCCGTCTGTGTGGAACACTGTCAAAAGCCTTTTTGAAGTCGATGTACACGGCGTCGACTGATAAGCCCATGTCAATTGATTTCGTCCAGCTCTCCATGGATACTAGGAGGTTGGTGAGACATGATCGAGCGCTTCGAAATCCATGCTGATGTAGACTGAGCAAGTTGTCTTCTTCGAGTTTCCGCATCAGCTCCGTTTTTATTACTCTTTCCATCAACTTGCAACAGATGCTAGTGAGACTCACTGGTCTGAAACTATTTGGGGCTGTTCTCTCGCCACCTTTATAAATGTGGCTTATATTTGCTTTCTTCCAGTCGGTAGGCAAAGCCCCGGTCTCCATCGAAATTTTGAAGAGCTTGGATAACGGAGAGGCCAGTTGGTCTGAGAGTTCATTCAGAACTTTCGCGAACACGCCGTCCGGACCAGGGGATTTAGTGGGCTGTAGTTGCCTCAAAGTTTTCCTTACGGTGTCTGTTGTGAAGTCCACCGTGCTAAGTGTACTCTTTGACTTGACAATTGGGGGGTAAACTCTATCATCAAAAGCCGGCTCCTCAGTATACACAGACGTGAAGAAGTCGGATAACAGATTCGCCTTATCTGGGTTGTCAGACAATGTATTTCCCTGGCGATCTTTTAGGCAGGGAATGCAGTCCCGGTTGCGTTTTGCTTTATTCACCTATCCAAAGATATTTTTGAATTTTACGGGATATTTTTAATAGTTTTGACTCAAATTCTGCCCGTTGCCTCCTCAACAGATTCCGACATACATTCCTCTGTTTTTTGAAGTCAGCGAAGTGCTCTGGTTGCTGAAAACTGGCGTACTTTTTCCAAAGTCTCCTTTTCAATTTAAGGTTCTTCTTTATTTCTGACATCACCCACTCTGGTCGGGATGTGCGCGGCTTCCTCTTCAGTGAGCAAAAGCTCTCTACCTAGTGCTGCTTTGATGGGACCCCGACGGGTCTTTAATAAAAATTATCTATCTATCTATCTTATGTTTTTGAAGAAGAGCCAATCGGTTTCTGGGTCAGGTCCTTGCGCTGTATTCCAGTTCACCTTCTGTAGCAGGTTTTTCATTCGGGTATAATCCCCTTTCCATACGTTTCTTTCCTCAGCAGCTCGAATTTCGGGTACGGAAAAATGACTATACTCACAAACCAGAACGCAGTGGTCACTTCGGCCAAAGGGCGGGTGCGATTCCAATCCGAGAATGCAACTATCATCCCTGGTGATGATGAGGTCCAAACAACTAGACTGCTGTCCATCCCTGAATCGAGTGTTCACTTTAACATGTTGGGGAAGGAACTCAGTTGTGATCAGTTGCATAAATTTCTGTTCGAATGAGTTTTCTGATCGCGTACAATACATCAAATCCCACTCTATATCAGGACAGTTGAAGTTACCAAGTAGCATTATGTGTTTGCTTCGACAAATTTCTTTTATCTCGGTGATAAGTGCATCGTCCGCATCCGTTCGCTGGCTTGGCGGTCTGTAAACCAGGGCCATATGGAGGCTTGGATGGTTTGACACCTTCAAGTAACAACTGAGTATTTCACAATCAATGTGCCAAAATGGGGAAGACTCAACCCTGACGTAGTCGATGCCATCTCGTATAAATATCGCAATCCCTCCACCCCTTCGTTCGTTTCTGTCCATTCGGAGAATCTGGAAGCCATCTAGCATAACTTCCGCATCTTCTATCTGCGCATTTAACCATGTTTCTGTTAAAGCTATCAAGTCAGGTTGGAAATGCAGAGAATGTATGTCAAGCTTATGGGCCTGTAATTGGTCGCCGATGTCCTGCTATCTCTTTTGTATGGCGGAGTAATATGCACCAGTTTCCAATCAATATGAAGTGTTCAATTCTCAAATGACGTTTGAAACAGCATCGACAAAGGCACGGAAGGCTCATTGACAAGTTCCTTGAGAAGCTTTGATGCAATCCCATCTGGACCTGGCGACTTCGATTCCTTCGATGTCTCTAATCCACTTCTTGTATGTATGTATGTATGCATGTATGTATGTATGTATGTGCAACCCGCTGGCTGAACGAAAATTTTCCACAGCCCAACCGCGTGCGCTCATCCCTGACACTGTAGGCATGGCCGCGTAAGTGGTTTGTACGGGCGAACTCAAAGAAGTCCTCCGCTCTTAATAAGCAACCCTGGCCGCGGACAGTCCGGAACATCCAAATTAAATTACAGTTTATTTTTCTTTAAGAGAGAGGGAATAAGCCAAGCAAATTCAGCCTCTCCTGATAAGACGAATGCTTAAGACCGTCGACCGTCTTTGTCGCTCTGCATTGCACTTGTTCGAGTAAGTCGATATCCTTCCTCATCCCTGGTGAAGCTGCTGGCATTCCATACTTCAGATGAGATCTTACAAAGACACCAAAGAGTCTTTCGAAGAGTTCGGGCGGAAATATTTTAAATGGACGTCTGATCCAGTGTAGGGTACTAGTTGCCTTCTGGACCATCTGTCTACTGTGTTCTGATGGCGATAGATTTGTGGTCGTCCATACACCCAGATCTCTGTGTCTTTCTACAGTTTCTAACCTCGTCCCGTCAATATAGTACTGGTGTTTGGGAGGGGCATTGAGGCCGGGGTTCAGGTGCAAGACCACGCATTTGAACACGTTAAACTTCAAAAGCCATCTGTTCGACCAAGCACACAGTTTGTCGATTTTAGACTCAACGTCTCTGCATCATCATCGCATTTGACTTCACTCCATATTTTTATGCCATCCGCGAACATGAGGGCCTTGCAATTCACTTCGTTGATGCAGTCATTAACATAAATGAGGAAGAGTACTGGGCCTAAGACAGAACCCTGTGGGACACCACTTTCCACATTTGCCCATCCCGAGGTATAGTTGCCATCGATGATTATTTGTACTCTGGAGAACAGAAAACTCCTGATCCATTTAAACCTTCTTCCTTGAATTCCCACATCCCAGATCTTCTGTAAAAGAAGCCTGTGTGGGACACTGTCAAAGGCCTTCTTGAAGTCAAAAATATGACATCCACTGGAAACCCCTTATCGGTAGCTCGTGTCCATTTCTCGTGCGAGTAAAGAACACTCGTTAGGCAGGACCGCCCTGGACGAAAGCCATGTTGGACATCACACAATATTTTGTTCTGTCCCAGGTACTTCATCAGCTGTCTTTTGATGATGCGATCCATTATTTTGCACACGATACAAATAAGAGTGACGGGACGATAATTTTTGCAGTCAAGTCTTGAGCCTTCTTTATGGATCGGAGTAATGAGTGTGCACTTTCATTCTGCCGGGAGCTCGCCCTCTTCAAATGACTTTTGAAATATTGCGGATAAGGGTTTGCACAATTCATTAGCAAGTTCACGAAGTGCTAGTGCGGGAATTCTATCTGGGTCAGGCGATTTGGCAGGTTTCAGCCGGAGTAGCTCGGCCCCAGCCATGGTCGATGAAAAGACTGGTTCCTCGGATAAGGAGTGCGTAGGAAGGGGAAGGGTACTAGGAGGAGAAGTTGGTTGGCGAACGGATGTATGAGCAAATATAGAACTGGGCTCTCGGATGAGGACGGACTGAAAGAATTTAGAATGTAGGGACGCTTTAACCTAGTTATCAGTCTCCTCTTTTCCATCTGCAGACCTAAGGGCAGGGATCAGCTCCTCAGTCCTTTTAGTACTTCTCACATAACCATATAGAATTTTCTGATGCTCCAGCGAATTTCGAAGTATGTTCAGTCCAAACTTCCTTCGCAGGTTTGAGGCCTCACTTTTACAAACGTTTCGTTGCCGCTTATATTCCGGTAAGTGTTCTTCGGAGACAATTATTCTGTAATGCCTCCACAGACGATTTCTCTTTCTGAATGAGGTCTTTAAGTCCGGATTTATCCATTTTGGGCGGTTTTGATTGTCTTTCTTCTGAGAGGGCAATTGGAACTGAAAGTATTCCATTTGTCGTTTGCCCGACCATGCAGTTCAGTCTCCCATGATACAACTGCCGCTTCCCTCCTCATGAGAGAACAGTTCCCTTTTCGAATGTTTCTCTCCCACCTATCGGTTTGAACGGGTTTGGAAAACAGTGAGCACTCGAAGTAGAGCGTCATGTGGTCGCTTGACCCTAATGGCTGTCGGTCCTGCAGGTCTAACACATTTTCCTCCTCTCAGGTAAAAACAGGATCAAGGCAGTTCGACTGCTGCCCTTCCCTGGTCCGTGTCCCAAGAGTAGCATTCTGGCAGAGATGTTTGCCCTTTGTCCATTGTAGTAGTTTGTGATTAAAGCCGTCTTGCGGCACCTGTGCAATCCACGTTAGCCAATCAATGCCAGGAGCGTTAAAATCGCCAACGATAAGGACATCTTTCTTCCCACTGACTTTGTTAAGTTCAGTCACGAGCATGAGATCTTGGTCAGAAGTATGGCTAAGTGAACGGCACACCACCGAAAGAGTCAATGTTCGGACATTGTTAGCAGATATGGTAACGCTCAGCAGTTCCACATCCCGTACCAGGCTATGTACATCAGCTTTAGCGGTCAGCTTGTAAGTTAAATAAACTATGACTCCTCCTACTCCTCGGTTTAGTCTGTCTCTCTTGAATTGCTGATATCCTCTAAGTGATATTTATGAGTCTGCGATATCTTCAGTAAGCCACGTTTCTGCCACCACAAAAACATTGCGAGTGTGCTGGACATTATTACGCCCCAGTACTTTGTACGAACTCTGATTCCCCATGAAATGGAGCAGTGGATAAGGTGGATGCTCCGAAATGTTCACTGCGTGCCACCATTTCCCGTCCGCAGATATCAGGAATTCTTCCACGTGAGTTTTACAACTTCTCTGCTCCACGTGAGAGGAAGCAAACCATTCTCACTCACAACTCCTCACAGTGCTCTACCTAAATGGTAAAACGAATAATGAGACCAGCTGCACACTGAGACTGCGTATTCATTCCTCTGAGTTCCTCAAATATTCCAATGTTACACTTGAAAAGTCTAGTTGGCAAACACGTGTTTCGGCAATTCTTCGTCAGGCCAATACAGTTACATGGGGGAATGAAACTGTACAAAATCAATAGTGTTTATAGGTGTCTCAAGGGCTATTAAGTCATTAACACTTACGTTCCCCACGCCACCCGCATGACGAGGTCGGCGGCTTTTGGTCCTCACGGCCTAGGGGAGGGATGTAAGAAAGTCTTTGATTGATGTTCTTGGATTGAGTACACGGAGTATTCATCACTGTAACTAGATATTTATGGCGACATGTCGTCATCACTTGGGAAGAGAGAGCGCTTGTGTCAGGGTTTTCTGACAGCATAACACTGGATTCGCTGGTCGTATAGCTACTGCCTCGGCCGTTGCTACTATCCGTTGGCGTAGGCCTTTAGAGAAGCTTGTTGTCCGGTAGACAACCTGAAATGCTTCCTTAGCATCGACTCGGTGATTCGTGTCGACTGAATGCGCGAGAATAGAACTCGAAATCGATCGAGATTCATCTCTGTCCAGCCAGACGAGTATATGTTCACGCACCCTCTTTACCAAGCGTCTCGTATGGCCGATGTATCCCGCTCCACAGGAGCAAGTGAATGAGTAAATGTACATTGATGTGGCCTCCAAAGGTAGTCTGGGCCTTCGCACAGGCCCATCATCAGAGATTAAAAAGGCGGCATATAGGATGATACAACCGACCCACACTGAACGTTACGCATCTGCGGTTGACTGCTAAGGAATCTGTGCGCGGGCGGAAAGTCAACCGGTAGGTTGACTAAGTCCTTATCAGAATTGCACCTTTAGTCACCTGCAGACCCGTTTTGTCGCCAACCCAGACGGATATGTTTGCGGAGGTCTTTTCAGGTACGAAGATCTGTGAGTTTGTGAAGTATCTGTCCTACTGGGCCCAGTCTCTTGAATAATCTTAAAAATTCTCGAGGGCTGTGGGATCCTTATCGAGGTCAGCTCGTACCTTTTTTGGAGGCGTAATGGCGATTTTATAAATGGCGTTTCAGTCAGCACTGTTGACTTTCGTCTGGCTAACTTTGAATGAGGAATGAGGAATTATCGAAACGTAGGCTACCCTGGCCATGGTGTTGCTTAGTCATGTCCTGCTCTGTTTCTTCCTTTGTCTGTTGAAGTTCCGTGTCGTATGCTGCTCTTGCTGCCTGTCCTCTGTATGCTAGTCTGTCTGTTAATAGCTAGACGAAACCCTCGCTGCCTTCTGCGACTGTCTGTCTGTCAGTCTATGCCTCTCTCTGCTAATAGCTAGGTGTTACGGTGCTTGACTTTGAGTGGTGCCCACACTTGTCTCTGACTGATGACTGTGTCCGCTTGTCCACCCTAGCTAGCTGTAAGTCCCATAGCGTTAGGTTGTGTGTATGCTCTCTCCTACTTCACTCCCTCACATCCCCATCATAACCAAGGTCTCAGGCTAATTCGGGTCGTTCTCTCACTAACAAAAAGTCGTGGCCCATAGTGGAGTCCGGCAGCCGTCTGGGATAACCGGGCAGCCCTGTTCAGGGATGCGATGCCTGCCCTCGAGAGGGGGAGGGGGCTTGAAAAGGTGCCCTAAAGATCGCTGGGAACTACGCTGTCTGTAGGCTGGCCGTGGCCGCAGACAAAAAACACACGGTCGAAACAGCCAAAACCGAAACAACAACAACAACAACAACAACAATCACTCCCGTCCTCTTCCAGCCTATTCTTCTTCTTCTTCTCCTACTCCTACTTTTCGACTCCGCCAGACTGGCAGGGTGAGCCCGCTCACTCTGGCAGCCTGGAATGTTCGTTCCCTTTTAGACAATCCGAGGAGCAACCGACCGGAACGGAGGACGGCGCTAGTGGCACGAGAACTGGCGCGCTACAAGGTGGACATCGCCGCACTCAGCGAGACCCGATACTCCGAACAAGGCCAACTGGAGGAGGTGGGTGCCGGTTACACCTTCTTCTGGAGCGGTCGACCCGGGCAGAGCGCCGGGACGCGGGTGTCGCCTTCGCCATTCGGAACGACATCGTGGGACGACTGCCCTGTCTGCCGCAGGGCATCAACGATCGCCTGATGAGCCTCCGCCTGCCTCTCCGGCAAGGAGGCAAATTCGCCACCATCATCAGCGCCTACGCTCCGACGATGACCAACCCCGACGCCGTCAGAGACAAATTCTACGAGGACCTGCACGCCCTCTTGGCGACTGTGTCGAAGGCGGACAAGTTGGTTGTCCTTGGCGACTTCAACGCCCGCGTCGGCACAGACCATAATGCCTAAAGAGAAGTGCTGGGTCCCCACAGTCTCCGCGTCTCAAACGACAATGGTCTGCTGCTTCTCCGCACCTGCGCAGAACACCGCCTCATCCTGACGAACACGTTCTTCTGTCTGCCGGAGCGAGAGAAGGCCACCTGGAGGCATCCTCGGTCGCGCCAGTGGCACCTGCTGGACTACGTCCTCGTCCGGAAGCGAGATCAGCGGGACGTGCTGGTGACGAAGGCGATCGCGGGTGCTGACGGGTGGACCGACCATCGCCTCGTCATCTCGAAGATGCGTATTTGCCTACAGCCTCGCAGATGATCACAAGGTAAGCGACCCTCAGGTAAGCTGAGTATTGCCTTGTTGTCTTTGCCCGCTCACCATCTTCATTTCAGCAATGAGCTAGCTCAACGGCTAGACAACCTTCCTATCGCTGCCGCCGCCGACGACGCCGCCGCTGCCGAGGACGCCTCCGTGGAGAACCGCTGGTGTCAACTGCGAGACACGGTCCAGTCGACGGCGCTCGCCGTCCTCGGTCTCGCTCCCCGCCAACACCAGTACTGGTTCGACGACAACGACGCTGCCATCAGAAATCTGCTTGCCGAGAAGAACCGCCTACACAAAGCCTACCTAGATCACCCCACTGATGCCACCAAAGCTGCCTTCTACCGCAGTCGCCGCCAACTTCAGCAACGACTGCGCGAGATGCAGGACGCCTGGACTGCTCGCAAAGCTGAGGAGATCCAAGGGTACGCGGACCGCAACGAATGGAAGAACTTCTTCTCTGCGATCAAAGCTGTCTACGGTCCGCCGACGAAGGGCACCACTCCTCTCCTCAGCGCCGACGGCAACACTCTCCTGACTGAGAAGACGCAAATCCTGCAGCAATGGGCCGAGCATTTCCGAGGCGTCCTCAACCGCCCCTCCGTCATCTCCGACGCCGCCATCGATCGTTCGCCTCAAGTGGAGACCAACGTGGGCCTCGACCTCCCGCCATCTCTCCAGGAGACCATCAGGGCCGTGCAGCAGCTCTCCAGCGGGAAAGCACCCGGATCGGACGCAATCCCTGCTGAGGTCTACAAGCACGGAGGTCCCCAACTGATGGATCACCTGACTGCGCTCTTCCAAGAGATGTGGCGTCAAGGTGAAGTCCCGCAAGATTTCAAAGACGCAACCATCGCGCATCTCTACAAGCGAAAAGGGAATCTCCAGGTCTGCGACAATCACCGCGGTATCTCCCTGCTGAACATCGCTTGAAAGATCTTCGCACGAACCCTCCTTAACCGCCTCAATAACCATCTGGAACAGGGTCTTCTGCCGGAAAGCCAATGCGGCTTCTGTCGTCATCGTGGGACCACGGATATGATCTTCGCCGCCCGTCAACTTCACGAGAAGTGCCAGGAGATGCGGACCCACCTGTACTCTACCTTCGTGGACCTGACGAAAGCCTTCGACACGGTGAATCGTGAAGGACTGTGGAAGATCATGGAGAAATTCGGCTGTCCGGAGCGATTCACTGAGATGGTGCGTCAGCTGCACGACAGTATTATGGCGCGAGTCACGGACAACGGAGCTGTCTCAGAGGCATTCGCAGTGACCAATGGAGTGAAGCAGGGCTGCGTACTGGCGCCTACCCTCTTCAGTCTTATGTTCTCTGCCATGCTGATGGACGCCTACCGCGACGAAAGCCCCGGGATCCGCATCGCCTACAGGACGGACGGTCACCTCCTGAATCAACGGCGGATGCACTTCCAATCGCGCGTATCCACAACCACCGTTCACGAACTCGTCTTCGCCGACGACTGCGCCCTGAACACCACATCGGAAGAGGAGATGCAACGGAGCATGGATCTGTTCTCCGCCGCCTGCGAGAACTTCGGTCTGGTCATTAAAACGCAGAAGACGGTGGTGATGCACCAACCGCCACCCAACTCATTTACAGCCCCCAACGCGCCGCCGCAAATCAGCGTGAACGGAACCCAACTGCAGGTGGTGGAGAACTTCCCGTACCTGGGCCGTACTCTCTCCCGCAACACCAAGATCGACGACGAAGTCGCCAACAGGATCTCGAAAGCCAGTCAAGCCTTCAGTCGCCTCCAAAGCACAGTTTGAAATCACCACGGTCTTCAGCTGAGCACGAAGCTGAAGATGAACAAGACCGTCATCCTGCCGACACTATTGTATGGAGCGGAGACTTGGACGGTGTACGCAAAGCAGGCACGTCGTCTGAACCACTTCCGCCTCAGTTGTCTTCGTCGCATCCTGAGGCTGAAGTGGCAGGATCGAATCCCCGACACTGATGTGCTGGAACGGACGGGAATCCTCAGCATCTACTCCATGCTGAGACAAATGTAGCTGCGCTGGAGCGGCCACGTGTGCGCATGGACGACGAGCGACTATCCAAACGACTCTTCTACGGAGACGTCGCGACGGGTTCTCGCTGTCAAGGAGGCCAGATTCGCCGTTAAAAGGATACCCTGAAGTCCTCCCTGAAATGCCTGCAAATCAACCCCACCAACTAGGAGGAGCTCGCACTCAATCGACCGACCTGGAGGAGGACAGTGAAGACGGGCGCTGCGATTTACGAAGCCAACCGCATCGCTGCCGCCAAAGCGAAGCGTGAAGCCCGCAAATCACAACTTCGCCCAGTACGCAACGCCACCGCACAACCGCGTCCAACGTGTCCTCGATGTCAACGGACATTCCGGGCTCGAATCGGACTCGTTGGACATCTTCGGATTAACTGCGCCTCTCGAACGGCACCAACCATCGTCCCCCCGCCTGCCTCTTCCTCCTCCTTTCTGCCGCCAACTAACCCTGACAATTCTTCTGACCTACCACTTCCAT